>PVIC010006286.1:0-10649 GCA_004025085.1 Thryonomys swinderianus
GGGCTCCGCAGTCTAACAGTGCTATCTGTCTTAGTTGCTTTTTCTTGTCGCTAAGACCAAGTGACTGATACCCAAAGTTAAGGGAGGAAAGGTTTATTGAATTTCAGAGTTTGTGGAGGTTTCATTTCATAGCTAGCTGGCTCCAAGGCAGAGGAGCACACAGAGGAGAAAAGGCTCATAGTGGGCAGAAGGCAGTAAAGTAGCAAGTGACAGCACCACCCTTCTTTCTGTCCTGTATAGTCTATCCAGGACACACAGCCTTGAGGCAGGTAGCACTCAGACAGACTATGCCTTCTCATGATCCACAATCAGAACTCTCCTAAACCAATCAGTGCACTAATTTAGTAATCATACATGCTCGATCCCATCACCACACTTAATTCCAGCATCACACACCCAGATCCAGTCACCCCCCAAAACTTCCACCCATGACTGCATAAGGCTTTGGAGGACTATTAAGATTCAAGCCATAACACAACACACTAATGTAGTCTGGGACTTAACTATGCAATGGTGAAGGTGAGATTACTGGGAACTTCGCAAGGAATACTGTGGCCTACCAAATACCTACCGAACTCCATCCCTCACTCAGTGCTTCCTCACAATTTCTAGGGCCTCGAGAATATGCTTGAAGGCCTTGAATTCAACGTTTAGCAATGAATGAAATCAGTGGAAAGGCTAGATAAGTTTCTAGAGAAGAGAGTCTGAGAAAAACAACAAGTGTTTATAAGCTATCTTCTCTGGGTGTGAGCCCTGTTCTACAGCTTAGCATCCTTTTACCCTTGAGATAATTATTTAACTTGGTCAAGGTCTAGCTAACTTTTACATTTCATGAGGAATCATATACATATTCAGTCCTCAAAGTGATCTACTTTTATCTCCTCGGACATGAGAGTAAACTGTTCTTAGGAACAGCTGAAATGAAAGTAAATGAGAGTAAACTGTTGAAATGAGAGTAAACTGTTCCTATGATTTGATTAAAATAGCATTTCTTAAAGTGTATGCACTTTCTTAAAGTACAGTACCTACGCCTGTAAGTGTTGAGTCATACTTACAAGAATTTACTTTTTCTTGTCAAATAGTGTCTACTGTTATGATTGACATTTGCATGCTAGGCAGAGCTGATTAATACATATGTCGATTTATCTGCTCCTGCCTGAGAAAGATTCTCCTTACCTAAGACACATTAGAAAGGTATCACAAAACTACAAACATAAGTTAGTTTGGAAGAACCAATTTGTCAGACAAGTTGATGACTCAAACAAGGTTTTTAATCAATTCCTATTTGAGAGGGGAAATGTGATTTCTCAGTTACAATGAAAATTCACCAAATTCTGCCCATCTCATATTAGAACAAAAAACATCAATACACAGCCTTGATTTCTGGATAAGTTTCCCAGTATTTTTGAAATTCACATTATATCTGCAAAACAAATTCATTGTCCAGAAATAAGATATCCACTGCTTTAGTCATGCTTTAGAATCTCCCTTATTACATTTTAATGAGTCCATAAAGGATATTTTAAAAACCACTATTAATTATACATATACTGCTTGAATTCATTGATATGAGTTGTCTTGGACAGTATTAAGCTAGTAGTGTGGGCTGATATATGGTTATTAATTTTTATGGAAAAAATCCCAATTGTCATAGTAGCTCTTATTATGCCACCAGGACAGTTTTCAAATGGCATCAAAGAAAGATAGTTTGTCCTTAGAGAGATTGCAACAATTTACTTTGTAATATTAATGACACTCATATATTTATCATTAATGTCATATAAATTACCTTTACATGCCTTCCTAGTGCTATGAGTTAGATCTAGTGCTCCACTGGGACTGTATGAACTTTATAAAACATGTATTTTACTTTCAAGGGAATATAATGTTGAGTTTTCCTTTTTTCTTAGAAAATAGAAAATAATGCATCCTTACATTTCAGTTTTATTTTCTTTAGACCCAATAACTGCCTATTGAAAAAACAGTGTAGGTTTGGTGTGAAGCAATTAAAATGATGTCTAATCTCTGAGTTTAGGAAAATGAACTCTCTTCTTAGACTATAGTCATTCAATTTGGTGAAAGTAACTAATTTTATATTTAAGCAAATACATCCACTAGCATAACTGATTAAAATAAACAAAACCCCAAGTAAAATAAGTGACCCAGGTCTTTCAACAAGAGTGAACTACAAAGCAGTTAAGTAAATCAAAATTGGAGATGTTATTTTTCTAACTAAATACATCTCCCTCACTTGTGCCCCAATTTTCTAGCATGTAGCAAATTCTGGTCCCATATAAGAAGGCGGGTAAGAAGGCCCCATAGAGCTTCCAAGTGACCATCTACACTCTGAGAACTTCCACAAGGACAGATGTGCTCCTACTCCATTGCTGGAGGCTGTGATACAAAAAAGACGTTACTGTAGTGTAGCTAAACAACCTCTTAGGGCCCCATAGCACTAGTTCTAATTCTTAGAAAAAATGGTAACTGCTGCATGCCAGGAGGTTTTAATGTCCCTCTATTTATCCTCTCAATGTAGATATAATTATATTCCACTTACACAACATGAAATTAAACTTCAGGAGGTTAAATATGTGCCTAGTCCTGAGGTAGAACATGAATTGGAAATAAACCCAGTTCTGATTTTAAACTCTTACTCTCTTTCTATCCTTCATTCCCACTCTAAATCAAAGAGCCACATAGAATATTTTTCCTCCTTATTGCTCAAAGTTCAAGCCCCTTCCTTGTCCTTTCTCTAAATATTCTGAATCCCTCCATGGTCCTTTATTGTGATGTGTATATATAACGTACCAATAAATTAAATTACATGTTTAAAAATTAAAAATATGATTCGAGTTTGAATCTCCTCAGCATTCTAGTTTCTCTTCCCTGGGAAAATCTCTCAGTGCTTGATGTCTTCCTAAAGTATGGACACAGGACTCCAAGAATAGATGCTCTTGGATTTGAGGATAACATTATCGCCTGATATAAGTCAAAGCTGCCTTTCAGGAACCACGCAAAGAACCTGAGCATAGCAAACTACTCAGCAAACGGCTGTCACTTTCTGATTGTGAAAGTGACAGACAGAAAGCCTTAGTCACTGTTGCCGCCCCAATCTCCACTGAGATCCAACGGCACATCCTTAACCCAGGAAAAGACCGAAGTTCAAACCTCCAAGTATACTGTGTCACTTTTGCACTACCTTGAAGTCAAAATATCATAGCTAAGCCCATCAGTTCTCAATGTCTTCTTAAAGCCTGGAACTACCGTCAACCCAAGAATGATCTGACTAAGGCACATCTAGGAGAAAACTAATATGTATCTTACGATGAACATTCTTTTAACACAACCTAAAAGTAAACTAGTTTACATAAGAGTCACAAGTCATGATTATATCAAATGCTTTGCTGGAATTCAATATCCAAATCATACGAGAATCTTTTAAGCATTCATCCCGCACTAAACTTACTAATTTTGTCCTTACTAAGTAAACGGCAAGTCAGTTTTCAAGATGGCCCTTGCTGGCAGTCAGGCTAGATTTGTTTCCTATTTGTCTTATCCCAGAGCCATGTCTGGGCCACTGTGCACAACTCATTTTTGCACTGGAGAAACTCACCTTTAAAATGCAAGAAACAATAGACATTCTGCTGCTGGTTGTGACAGCAGAAATGATCAAAGAGAGATGTCAAGTGGTGAAAAGTTTGAACAGTTGAGATGACAATTCAAAAGCTTTTGAGCAGAAAAAATTCATGGTGAAAATTTGTAATTTAGAAAGATGACTGATAGGAATAGATTCTCTTGCTTTGAGGTTTTTAATTATATTTTGGGTCCATCCAAACCCACAATTCTATAATGGTCAGAAAATTACAACATCCACAAGGACTATAAGAATATTTTATTTAAAAAGACTTGTTTACTAACAAGCATTTTCACAAGAAAATAATTATTTCACCGATGCACTGAGACCTAAAGAAAAGGGTGAAATTTGAGGTTGTCACTTCACACTTTCAAGCCCTCTGTTTCAGAGCAAAACTGAAAAAGTCCATGGTCTCACTGTATGTATGTGAAAGTGTCAAAAATAAAATAAATAAGCTCTAATTGTATATCAAATTGTAATAAACTTCTACTTCAAGCTTACTTACAATTACTCCACTAAAGTCAATCTGCTACGTAGTAGTGGAGTTAGATGTGAATCCTATAATTTACCCTAGAAAGTTTATCATAGGAAATTGTTTCTTCCAAGTCATCTTCCACGTTTACAGTGAGAAAAGCAATGTTTTATCTATAGGGAGATTACAGCAGGAAAAAGATCACTCTCTTAAGAACATAAAACAGAATAAAAACTATCTAAGAATTAGATACTATATATCAATCATGAAAATGAATCTTTTCGGCATAATGGAGCAGCTAACATCTCCCAGGAGTACAATGTCTGAAAACCAATCTGGCTGTTCTGATCATATGTGTAGGGAAATCTTAACATATCCTCTACAAGGAAGTACCGCAAAAGTCAGACCAAAACCCGGACTTAGGACCCTTACTTGTGGGCATGACAGATTGGAGTAGTGTTATCCTTTATAATAGTGAATGCCCCAAAAGCTAGAGCTTGAGGAAAGCTAATCAGCGAGGGTTTGACACTGAAAAAAAAAAAATCTCTGAAAAGTTTAAAATCTCAAGGTGCATTTATAGCCACCTTGCGTTTGTTTCCTAGGGCTACTGTAGCAAATTATCACATATTGGTTAGCCTAAACAGAGCAAATCTTTTTCTCTCTGTTCTGCAGAACAGAAGTTTGAAATAAGGGGGTTGGCAATGTCTGTCTCTCTCTGACAAGGGTAGGAAAGAATCCTTGTTTGCTTCTTTTAGTTTCTGGTGATTGTTGGCAGTGTTTGTTCTCCATAGCTTATAGAGGCATCATCCTGATCTCTGCTTCTCCTCTGTGACCCAATTTTTTTCCTATGACAGCAATTTTGGTCATTGGATTAGGAAATAATCCACTATGACCTTACCTTAATATTAATTATACTGAAAATACTATTTCCATATAAGGTCACATTCACAAACTCCAGGGTTTTGTTCTTCAACATCTTTTGGGACACAAGTCAGGCTGTAACAAAAGTCATCTAAACCATTCTCTCAGTGAACTATAGCTAGTAGTATTGATATAACTCTTGAGCAGTGAAGGATGACAGCAAGAGAAGCCGCATCACCCTCCAACAGCCGGGTCATGGTTTGTATCTGTGTGTCAGGACCACGGACAGTAGCCAACGCTCCTTCCACCCTCCCCATCCCCACCCCATACTGGTTATTCTTTTGTGCCCATGGAGGGAAACTCCTTCCACTATAACAGATTTACCCAACAGCTATGCCTTGTTCCCTTACTATTACTAAATAGCACTGTAAATTCTTTTAATCTTCTTACCATTTCAAAATTGTACTCTATAAAGCAATTCTAACTAAAAATTCACCACATAAATATTATTGTTTGCCTTTTAAATCAAGGATTCTAACCTCATTGTAGTTCTGGACCCTAAGTACTCTGTTCAGTAAATGATGATCCAGTGGGGGAAAATAGCTCTTGCCATTTAACTCACTAGAACTTTACCCAAAACTCAATAAATTTACTGTACAACACGCTGAAAAATGACCAACACTTATGATGCTTTTCTAAAATAAAACATGGCAAGGAAGTATGCAAATACAAAACTGTAATTAATCATTCTGAAGGTAGAATAAAAGTATGGAAATAGTAAATTAAGCAGAAAGTGAGAATAGAGAATATATTTAAGAGGTCAGGTAATAGCTTTGTACACTCTTCTGGGACTTTTACTGATGAAAAGGGGACCTATTTAGAAGCTTTAGGCAGAAGAGTGAATTGGTTAGATTTTATTTAGATAATGAGGTTTGTAGCAGTAGAGAGAATTTTAACTTGAATTTAAGAAATACATAGGAAAGAAATCAGTGGGTCAAAAGACTTTTCATAAAATTTTATTGTAAGTCACTATGGAAACTATCTGATTCTATATTTTTAAAATGCAGGCATGTGGTCAGAAAAACAGACTTCAGTTCAATGTAGTTTCAAGGTTTGAGTCAGAACCTTCTCTCCTCAATTTATATGGCAGAATTCTTTCCACTCTACCATGTTACTCCCTATGTCTTCTGTCCTTGGACTTGGATACAAGGTGATACCACAAAAGGACCTAATGGCTGTAGGAACAGCCAGTTATGCTTTGCCTTAAGTAAGTTCTTTAAAATGAATCCTTAGGAAAAATGAGAATTAAGTTGTGTCATACACTGGTACAAATTCTCAATGTGGAGTGTAAGTGTGATGTGTATGTATAATGTACCAATAAAATGTACCAATAAAAAAATGAATCCTTAGGATAAACCTCATGAGAAATTTAAAGATTTCCCTTCTTAATCCTTCTATAAGAAACTCTAAATCTTAATATATATCATGCCTTCCTGTATCTGCAACTTTATTCCATATATAATCCTTATTTGCTTGTGAAGAACTTACTCATGCGTGACTTTACCTCTGCTATTTGCACAAGTATTTTTATTCTCAGGATACTAAAGAGAAAACAGAGAGTTCAAGTGACTTGTCCACGTGACAGTGTTAGCATTTAAACTTCTCTGTTTTTCTAGAACTTGATACTTCTATATGATGAACATTTCACATTTCTGGATGTCTCAGTTATAGTTCTGTAATTATAATAAGATAATCTTGGGACCTGCTGAAAGATACAGGGATGTTTACATCAGCTTTTGTGCTTTATGGTAAATTTATAGGAGCTTTTAAAATGAACTTTCTATCTCTGTTCCTTTTCATGGGGCTAGCGGTACACAGACATGTCTGACTAGAGCCTTATCTTTCTTTAGTTACAGTTTCTATTTTCATTTCTAAACTTGCTCTGAAAAACATTACAGGGTAGATTAGGTCATGTCCTCAAATTTAACCTTCAGTTTCTCAGAATCTTATCTTATTTGGTGATAAGATCTTCAAAGAGGTAACTATATTAAAATGAATTCCTTGTAGTGGGCTCATAGTTGATGTGACCAATATCCTTCAAAACTGTACACTTGGACACAGATACATGTATGCATGTAGAAAGACACATGATGTTTGAGGAAGGAGTCCTCCATCTGCAAGCCAAGGAAAATGGCCTCAGAATGAAACCAACTAGGCCTCCATCCTCATATTGGACTTCTGGCTCCAGAACTATAAGGAAATACATTTCTGTTCTTTAATCAATCTTTTCAATGATATTTGTTATTGTAGCCTTAGCTGACTAATGCAAACAAGTGGAGATAGCAAGGTTTTAGACTTGCCCATGAACTGAAAGTAACTCCGTCATGAAAAGGGATTTGTCTCTGAGTCAAGTTCATGGGAAGCACTGTGCTATCACATCTAGCTTGCAGCAACACCTTTTGTTTATTTTGTGACTTAACAGGAGCAGTCCAAGCAGACCTAAGTTTCAAAGCTATAATCCTAGTTTCAAAAATAATGAGCAACAAAACATAGAAACCAAGTGCCTTCAGAAGCTTCATAGCTAACTTACAGCTATAAAGCTTATTGCTTTCATCTTTACTTTTCCAAAAATGTATCAGTTGTAAGTATCCCAGCACCCTTATATGTTTTCCTCTTCCTAGGGTGCATACATAGCTGTATCTTGCTAATTTGTGTAATGCCTGAGGTTCCAAACAAATGTTGCAATGGAACCTGTGGAAGTTCAGAGACAGTGAATTAGTTCACCTGCGAATGATTTAACTCTTTTCCTTTCTTGGATGGTTTTAGGGCTTTGGCTGGAGTCAGAGTTCTCTAAGCAGCAAGGGGAGAAAAAGTGCAGCAAGTGCATTTCTCTAGTAGTTACACTGACCATTAAATAGACCCCAGCAGACAAGAAGAGCTGTATGGATTTCAAGAATAGAGCTCATCTATCTGAAAGCTGTTAATAAAATGAATTATCAACCTTGGAACATAGCCCTGGCAACAAGATCTGACTTAGATTCTAGAAAAACCCCAGAAGGGCCCCTCAGAGAATTATAAAAACATGTACCTTTTCATAATCCAAAAATAATAACCAGGCACAGGAGGACACAGAGTGCCAAGTTTCACATTTAAATCAAATGGCATACACAGATTTTAGAGCTGATCTTTGGCCCTTCCCCAGCTGAGTGCTGGTAAAACATAACACCTAGGTTCAGAGGTCAGAACTTGGAAGGACCTTTTAACACCCTGAAAACCATAGAACTCACCACAGAAATGGCACTCAAAATTCGTAATTTGGATATAAATAAAGATGGCTTATATGTTATGCACACACACACACATATACGTACATTTCCATATGGAATTTAGAAGTCAAAGAAAATGCTAAGAAAACATACTGGCTGGGTTTTACTAAGTCAAAGGCATTATTTTTAAGGAGGTAAAGGTAACAGATAACCATGTGATGTTTTGTCAGAAATGAAATACCATCATATTCCTGTTCCTGGCAATTGAAAAAAAAAGGAAAATTATATTTTGTGTCAGTTGTGAAAAGGACACATGTTGAGAAATAGTGTTTGGGATATGGTTGTGGTTCCAAGTCACTTGAAAATCCAAACTTCCTTCAGTTTTATTATCTCTCACTTTCATAGAAATAGGAAGCAGCGTATCTCTTATGAATTGGGAAGGTTGCTGGTAATAAAATATCAGAGTATGCATGTTATCCCTAATGGCTGAAAGTTTTCGATGTGGCAGACACCCAGATAAAAATTATCTTGCCATTTTACTGTGCCGTGAAGAGTGGAATAAACTAGCACTTTAATTTTTTTAGGTAATGGATATTGAACTCAGCCTTTGGACTGAGTTACATTTCTATCCCTTCTTTTTTATTTTAAAACAGAGTTTTTCTAAGTCACTAAATTACCCAGGCCCCACTCAGACTTGTGATGGTCTTACCTAAGCCTCGTAAATGCTGAGGGTATAGATGTGCCCCCACTATGCCTGATTAAGCTGTCATTTTTAAGTAAAATAATATGAAGACCATACAGACCACTTTTAAAGGAAAATTCATACAAATGCACATTGTTACACATGCACACACACACACACACACACACGTACAAGCATATGCATAATTCCTATGTACCCTACATGGTGGTAAGCAGCGTAAAAAGTTACAGCAAAGCACCAAGAAACAAAGCCTAATAAGCTGTTTTTCTTACCTTTAAAAATAAATTTGAGGGACATTCATAAGAGAAGGAAGCATAATACGCTAAGTAATATAAATCCATTCATGTATTGTGTTTGAAAACCAAACTCTAGCTTCATTAGCAATTCAGTCCACAGAGACTTTGTATTGTTTGATGAATCACTGAAAATTTCCAGTGATTGTATTTATCCTCTGAAAGAAATAGATATCATGTAACTGTTTTGTCCACCATGATATTCCAGCATCAGGCACATCTGATGGTACATAAGAGGCCAACAGTAACAATGGAAACTCCTTTAGGAACAGAAGATCTAGAATTCACTAGTATAGAGAAGTCTACATGTGACCTGAAATGTACTGGACCCTAAGATCCTGTTTCTGCTGGGAGTCAATTTTCAACAGACATCTTACATTTTGTTTATCTGAGGAGCAGAGACAATGACTGACTGTTCAGGACTGTCTCTCCAAGGAAGTTCGTATAGCAGATATTCTTGCAAGAGTGAAGTAATGTTTTGTTCCCACCAAAGGGAAGGTATACTTACTGTCCATTGTAAAACATTTGGTATCCCCAAGACTTGATCCCTTGTCACATAACCTACTGCATGTGAAGACATCACCTCACCCCTTTTTTTCTTCTGCTATGAAAATTAGTGATCTAAAATTGGTTAAAAAAACGAATGATGAAACTCTAAGTATTTGTACTGCTAAGAATAAAAACTTATCTTGAACCCAAATTCTATGTCTTTCACCAACACCCTTGAACTGGTAGCAGACTATCTTTTTAAGTTGTAAGTAGGGTAAAATTTCACTTTCATCTACCAGGCCCTGATTTGAAGTTCCTGAGTCAAATAATAATGAGAATTCACTTCCTTCTAGAAAGATTGTTGCTTTCACTCTGAAAATGAGAAAAATCTAGATAACTAATAAAATCATAATTTCTTTTAAACATCTCAAGG
The DNA here is from genome assembly GCA_004025085.1 of Thryonomys swinderianus. Taxonomy (NCBI): domain Eukaryota; kingdom Metazoa; phylum Chordata; class Mammalia; order Rodentia; family Thryonomyidae; genus Thryonomys; species Thryonomys swinderianus. Next base: position 10,152 of record PVIC010006286.1, read on the forward strand.
ATATGAAGGTGAAAGGCAGCCAAAACCTGAAAATCTAAGAAAAATTTTTCCAAACAGATAGAATATATTGGTTGAGCTCAAAATACTTAAGAACTTTCTGAAAGTACGAAAAAATTATAAACCATGAATCCAAGACTCTCAGAACCCTCCAAGAATAAGCAGCAAAATTTCACAGGTACATACTCAGACCTAAACTCATCATTTTTGAGCTAACTGAAAACCAAATATGCAGATCAAATCTGAAGGATGTCAAAATGGGTACATGATAGAGAAATAAAGATCTTGCTGGAAATTCTTGTCAGAAAAGATCTCAGCCACAAAACTATGGGATGATTTCTTGAAGTGTTTGAAAAGAAATAGCAAAACTATTAATCTAGATTGGCTTACTCTATGAATACACACTTCAAAAATGAAGACAAAATCAGAAATTGTTTCAGGTTCACAAAAACTAAAAGAATTCATTTCTGGGGCCGGAGGGTTAGCTCAGTGGTTCCGGCA
>PVIC010006286.1:10749-54870 GCA_004025085.1 Thryonomys swinderianus
AGTTCGATCCCCGGTAACCACATATAATGCTGGGTGTGGAGACACGCCCACCAACAATCAACACCACATACCACAATGCCGGACGTGGTGGCTCACGCCTGTCATCCCAGCACTCGGGAGGCAGAGACAGGAGGATTGCTGAGTTCGTGGCGGCTTGCCTGGGCACCATAGTGAGCTCAGGGCCAGCCTGAACTACAAAAGCGAGACTCTGTCTCAAAAAGCAAAAAAAAAAAAAAAAAAAAGAATTCATTTCCAACAAACTTGACTTACTAGAAATGTTAAAGTTATCCAGGCAGAAATGTCAATATAAACAAAGAAATGGCAAGTCCTAGGAGTGGTTAAATAAAATTTAACTTAACACATTTTTAAATTTTCTAAGCATACTAACTTTAAGATGTTATTCTCTAATGCAGTGATAATAATAATTTACTGCAGGCCTATGCTAAAGGGAACATCAAACATGAGACAACAGTGGCACATGCATTAGGAGGGGCTAGGAACTGATAATATATTGCTGTCAGTACATCAGCTGTGGCTGGCAGGTGCCTGGCAAGTAGCCATCAGGATAGCTGGAAGATGAAGAGGGAGCACTGCTGCAGGGTCAGGTGTGTGTGTGTGTGTGTGTGTGTGTGTGTGTGTTTGTGTGTGGTAGCCCCTTTTCCAAAGGGTGCCCTTGGAAGCACAAGGGCCCAAGTTTGATCCCCGGTACCATTAAAAAAAAAAAAAAAAGAGTTGCTTTTCCACCTCATCAGAATGGAATGGATCACATCATAGATGATGGAGCCTTGGTGGTTTTAGGAAGGCAGCACCAGCATTGATGGTGATAGTGAAGCAGAAGGTACCCAGGGGTCTGATGACAAGGACACAGCTGCCCTCAGGGCACCAGGAATTCCTGCCTTCATTCCAAGAGTCCAAGAAGCTATCGATTCCCTGGAGGGCAGTGTCTTTCCTAAGCTTAACTGGATTTCCCCAAAGATACACACTGAAGAGTGTAAAAACCTCAGTGGCACCTTTTGATTTTGATTTGATCACACAACCATTTATTTATTGTATAATTCTTCAGATTGTTGAATGGAATATGAGCTTACTCTGAAAACAGTATGGATTAATTTTTGGGACTGTGTTCCTAATGTTTTGTCAAGGAAAAAGGCTTATTGGTGTTTATCAGAGAGACTACACTTATTACTAGGATCATATTTCTAAGCAAAAGAATTCTGCAGGTATATACAAGATTTTGTTTTGTTTTGTTTTGTTTTTTGAGACAGGGTCTCACTTTGTAGTTCAGGCTGGCCCTGAGCTCACTCTGTAGCCCAGGCAAGCCCTGAACTCAGCAAACCTCCTGCCTCTGCCTCCCAAGTGCTGGGATTACAGGCGTGAGCCACCATGCCCGTCACTGTGGTATGTGGTACTCATTGCTGGTGGGCGTGAGTCACTACGCCCAGCATTGTATGTGGTTACCAGGATTGAACTCAGGGCCTTGCACTTGCGAGGCAGGCGCTGGAACCACTGAGCTAAATCTCTGGCCCTGGAAGGTGATTTTTAATGAAGAAGATACTTAGGAGTGGGATTCTCCAGCTTTCTGTTGCACAATGAGGTTACGGTACAACCCACCCCAGTTTGAGATACCAGCTGCCTAAGGATTTTGTTGACCTGTGTACTGGGGAAGATGCTCAAAAAGTGATAGCTTAGCTTAGACTGAAATAACTCACCAAGAGGATGGTGGCTGGAGTGGTGGAGTTCAAGGTCAAGTTAGAGGAAGCCGTTACTTCAGGGAGCCATTGCTTCAAGGTCAAGTTAGAGGAAGCCATTACTTCAGGGAGCTGCTTACTGCCCATCACTTTGTAGTGAGTCCAGTAGGTGGGGGCAGGGGACAGACTGTGTAGAAATTAGCAGCTTTTTATATTCACACACACACACACACACACACATATATATATGAATATATATATAAATAGAGCAGCTTTTTATATTCATATATATGAATATATATATATATATATATATATATATATATATATATATATATATCCCTGTGGAAAAGTGGAAGGTTTTGCTATCTGTAAAAAATAGCAATAAATAATGAATAGCTCTTAAACTTAGGAAATCATACTGTTCTGATAATAAAAGCAATTTTTCATGAAAAGTTAAAAAATAATTTTACACTTGAATATGTACACTAAGGCTAAACTGTAATTGATTAAATACATATATCACAAGTGCTTGGAAAAAACATTATTTTAAAGGATCTATAAATAACAATCCTAGAATAGATATGTCAATGAATTATGAAAACACGAATCTTTAAGCAGGCTGAAAAAGACTAAGAGATAAAAGACTATAACAGACACTATTAGCAAGCAAAAATAAAGTAGTAGGTATAAACCCAACCATATCAACAACATTAAATGTAAGTGGTTTAAAAATAACAAAATACAATTGCCAGATTAGATTTAAAAATAAGATCTATGCTTCGAATATTACACAAATAGATGAAAACTGAAATGTGGAATAAGATATACCATAAAAATATTCATCAGAAGGAAGCAGAGGGAGCCAATACTAATATCAGACAGAGTAGATCTCTGCGCAAAGAATATCACCAAGGATATAGAAGTTCAATTAATGACAAAAGGCTCAATAAAGAAAATATAATAATCCTATATATTTAATAGATCTTTAGAATAAATGATGAAAAACTAACAGAGCTATAAGAAGAAAATAACAAATAATTATAGTTGGAGACCTCAGTAGTTCTCAGTAATGGATAAATCACAGAATGAAATCCAATGCAGATGTAAAAGATCTGAATAACACTGTCAATGACCATGACCTCACTGCACTCTGTAGAACTTTGCACTATATGACAACAGAGTAAACCTTCTTTCCAAGCTATTATACATACACTGTAGGTTACATTCTTGTGTAGCCTACAGAAAACATTTGTATACTACTCTATGAAAGCATTTTTATACATTTGTATACTACTCTATGAAAGCAGAGCACATTTTCTGGCCATATGGAATTAAACTAGAAATTAAAAAGCAGAAGATATCTAGAAAAATCTCTAGTCATTTGGAGATTGGTAATACTAAATCCCTCATGGATTAACAAGAATGTACAAGATAAAATAGAAATTATGAATGGTTTGGTCGTATATCAAAATGTAGGAATTCTTCAAAAGAAATTTGTAGCACACTGTATTTGCATTAGAAAAGAAGGAAAGTCTTAAATCAGAAATCTAAGCTTCCACAGAATCCAAATGAAGTTGTCACTTTAAGGCATTTTAATTTTAAAAGTTTTTATTTAGTTATGAATACTTATGAATACTGTGTTTCTATCTTAAATAAAAAGCTTAATTAATTTTTATTTGCTTCTGCCATATCAAGAGATCAAATATCTTTAACTACTGGGATCCCCTCACTAAGCAATATTCTGCCTCACCCCCATATACAGATAATCAGTACCAAGTCAGGACATTTTGAAATCAGTTTCAAAAGATTTATACAATCAATGCACTATATGGTTAAATTCCCTTATTGTTGCTAAGTTTTACTAAAATCCCTTCCTCAAAATAAACAGACTGCTTGAAGTCCTATATATCTATTTGTCCTAAATAAGCCAGAGACTCAACCATCTAAACATTTATCATTTCAAGAAACAGCTTTATAAGTCAATATAATCCTAAAAGTCTGATGCACTCTAATCTCAGCCAGTGTCATTGGTCTAAGAATGAGGTTTAGCAGAGAGCTCTCTGAATGGAGTTATTACTAGCTTCTAGATTCTGTGAATGTGACTACTATGAGTTTGAGTACCATTTCAATGGATCTTGGTGTACCAGTTAGTCACGTCTTCAATTAGTAGACAAAGTGCTAAGCCATCAACTAACTGATTATATGCCCAGGTAGTCTATACAGTGTTAAGCCATCTCTTTACTAATCACATACCAAACTAATAGGTAGTCACTAATCATCAAATTACTGACTACATCCCAAACTAGCAGGTAAAGTCCTAAGCCGTAACTCACCATCTAGCCTTCAGTAGAGTTGACACAGTAGTAGAACTCTACTACTTATTCAGGCTACTAACATCATGGTACTTCAGTTCATGAATTTGATTCTTTCCATGATTCTGGTTGCAAACTGAGTTGGATGAGAACCTAATCAAATTCAGTGGATTTTGATGCTGATCTTATGGGGAAATTTGATTCAGTTCTTATTCAGCCCACCCTGAAACCAGAATTGGGGAGACAAGTAGCTTTGTGAATGGAGGTACCTTAGTATCACAGATGCAGTGGTTGGATCTCTTTGCTCAAGTTTCTTAGTCTATGGGTCAAAATTCCCTCACATAACTTTTGGCTTTATTAAATAACTATTGGACCTCATTATAGAGTAAATCCCTGAGGCACATTAAAAATGGCCTCTTACTCCAGCAAGGGCTGTGTAGGGTGTGTCTCAGGGCACCATTATCCTCATGTAGGCCTCTGCTAGGGAAGGGGCAGTTTCTGTAATGTGTTTGGACAGAAAGCCCAAGTTAGCTCAGGCGCCTAAACATCCTAACAGTATTACTTACATTACACCAAAGTCTATGTGGTCTGCCCTCTGGAATAAGATGAGGAAGAAAGTCAGAGCTCTATGAATGTATCTCATTTTAAACTAATAAAATCCACACAAACACAAATCAAAATTGCCAGATGAGCAAAGAGCAGACCATTTCTGGTGATTATTTTACAAATGCTTCATGCATTATTCATAGTGAGACTTTTGCTGGTTCTTATTTTCTTCTAAACTCACTCTAAAGGCTCCCACCAAGGAGGAAGCAGTTATAATTTTCACACAGAACAACCAGACTTCACATCTCCACACCACCAGACTGATTCAGAGAAACAACACGGCGGGTGGGGGGCGGCTGCACGGTGCCTTTACAGCGCGGCCTAGGAGGCCCAGCAATACAGAAAATTGCACAACATCCTTATGCAGAGGAGGAGTGAAGCCCACGAGTTCATGTCATTCATATAGCATAACAAGTCAGCATGACAGAACTTCCTCTTTTTCCATGGCACATTAATTAAAAACATAAACCTGGGGCTGCAATTGGGAAAGTTCTGATCCATATGCTAAAGGAATATGAAGATATAGTTTCTGTTCTCAAAAAACACACATAGTTTAGCTGAACAGACCAAACATACAAACATAAAAATTTAACTTATCATGTGGGGAAGCTGATCATAAATTCTGTATTAACAATCTAGACAATTCATGTTATAGATACTACAAGAGACCAGAAGAAAACTCTGAGTTGGAAGAAAACAGCCCTTCAGTGGTCAAGGTCAAAGTTGCATTTCGATGATAGCAAAGCAAAGATGGCTAAAATGAACTCCCAAAAGCAAGCAGCAATTGTAAGGAAGGAAAAGGGATAAGGACAAGCTAGGCCAATTGATACCAGCTCTTCACATGTTCCAAAAACTTCTGGATGCTTTACATACACGCCAGGCGTTTGCTTTTATGCAGGCACTTTTGCCTACTTCTATTGGTTTGCACCCTTCAAGCTCACTTTTTATATTCCAGTCATTATAGCCCATTTAATCAATGCATGGTAAATGTATCCAGACTCATTTCAATTAGGACTAGAAGTCACTAACATAAATAATTTTATTTTCTACATAAATAATTTTATCTTCTGTAGAAAATTATTACTTTCAAAGTCTTACAGATGAGGAAGCTGAAGCTTGGGGAAACTCACTTGTTTGAGGTTATACAGAGCTGGGACAGGAAGCCATACTCATTTAAATCTAAATTGGATATAAGACTATTTGGACATTCTTCTTTCTCTTTTATTCCTACTCAGCGCCATACTGTGCTTGAAATAGAGACAAAGTAGAGATGACATTTGAGAAGAGTGAGAAGTAAGGGAGACTGCCCAGCAGGACAGCAGGCCTTTAATAGCACGTGCCTAGTTAATAAGTTTAAACTATGGAGACCCTTAAAGAGCAGGTGGAAGAGTTTTCTGGTAAATAGGAGGAAATGACAACATATGTATCTTCAGTAAGAGAGTGACATGTTGGAGGTATTTCAGGATGTTGGTATAGATGTACCAGGAAGCTGTAAAGCAGGATAGGTAAGAGGCAAATAGAATAATTAAAGCTATGCAGAGTCTAATAGTGATAATTCCCAGTGTTGACAGCAGTGCTTATGATGTATTGGGACCACTATAATGTTTTATATTTACCAAATGATATAATATCCCAGCAGATATGCACAACTATTATCTCCAGCAGACAGACAAGGAAGCTGAGAATCAGAGACATTATCATGTGGTAAGATGTGGAGCTGGAATTCAAGCACAGGTGGTTCAGCTTCAGAGTCTGTTCCCAAGATTATTGCTGGATTAACTAGGCACATGTTATTAAAGGTCTGGCCCAAAGAGATCGCATAGAAAGAGAAGGATGAACATAAATGTGAAAAGCACTTGTAAAGATCAGTTTGTGCAGGTTGGGGGATTTGATGGACAAGTAATTGAAAGAAAGGGAAAATTAAAGATAATTATTTTTTGTGCAATGATTTCTCCTATGTGAAATTAAATAAGTTAAGCCAGTAGGATGAGCACAAATTGTAAGTTCAGCTTCAGAAAATTTTGAGGTTATAGTGAGAAAATATGACATCAGATGACACTATTCATAAGGTGGCTGAAAAGAAAAGGTGAAGCTCAGAAGACAAGACAGGATAGTGAGGAAAGGTGTTTAGTCAGGGTTAGAGTTATAGTCTTGGGGAACATGAGGTTGTGGGATACTTGACAGAAATCTTAGAGAAAAAATATAAATCTGAACATAGATACCAAATGTCTACCCATGGTTACAGCTCACAGTGAAAGACCAAAGGACAAAAATTACCATAATTAATATCACAGAGATAGTCCTTCAAAAGCCATTTTCTGTGGAGTGGTAGAATGGAGAGCCATGTGTTAAGGTGATTGTGGAAGTGAATGAGTAGCTATGAAACCCAGATATCAGTGAGTGATATTAGTGAGTGATCCATGTGTTACATACCACAATTTTATAAAGTGCTGCACTGTCTTTTCTTACTGTTCATGCACTTTCTAAGTGAATCCATTTCCTCTCATGGCTTCAACTAATCCTCCCAAATTGTGTTCATATATCTCCAACTGGACACTCCATCAACATCTCAAATCCAAAATCTTGGAGACCCAACTTGCTCTTTTATCTGCAAGTCTCCGAACTACCTCATCCACATCATTTCCTTCCTCACTTCAGTCTATAACCACACAGGGACAAGAAGCAGGACCTCCCTTCATCTCCCTCCACAAAGGACTTTTCACATCCTTCTCTGTTCATTCCCAAAAGCACTGCTTTTGCTCAAGTGTCCTCGGGCCTGTTCAGTCACGGAGTCATCAAGCATGTATTTATGGAGCACTCACACAGCCAGCATTATGCTGAGTTAGAGGCACAAGGAAGAGAAAACCAAGGTTCTCATGGAGCTTGCATTCTAGACACTCCACAAGTTCATTTCATGTGCCAGGTAGTAATTAGTACTGGAAAGAAAAATTAAGCAGGAGAAGGGAAAGGAAAATAACAAGAGGAGTCCTGGGAAGTTGTCTATGAAGACCACACAAAATGGAGGATACAGCAATCGTAGTGACTGGAGAAAGAGCATTGTAACCACAAGGAGAAGTCTGCAGAGTCTGAGCTGGGAGCATGCGGGGTTACTCTGAGGGGGTGAGTGTGGACAGAGAGGGGGAAGTTGGAGGTGCCTGGGACCACATGTTACATGGCCTTGGGCAAATACAAGGAATGGAATTTTATTCTAAGCTTGAAGTAAAAACCATTGGAATATGTTGAAGAAATTAATTCCACAAAATCTAAATCCAGCTATGACTTTAAAGAGGCCATCATCTAGTGGCTAGGCATAAAATGGAACTGGGCTGAAAGGCATAAACTGGGCATAAAAGGCAAGGGCTGAACAGAAAAATCAGCCGTGAGGTTATTTCAGCAGTCAAAACAAAAGGTAAGAATCTAGGACAGAGTTTGCAGAGATGCTCAAATTCTTGGTGTAGAGTGAAAATCTTATTAACAGGATTTGTGGATGAACAGGACGAAAAATATGAGTGAAAGAACAGCTCAAATAACACCGAGGTTTGAGCTGGGAACCCACAGGGGTGAAGAAGGCTAGTCCTGAGCCATTCAGTTGGCACCAGAGAGGGCCCTGAGGACAGGGCGGGTATCATTTCAGCTCAGTGGAGCAGATTTACACAGGCCCCAAACCCCTTCTTGTTCCTGTAAGCCTTGTGTATATGCACCCCTACATCTTCCTACAGATCATACATGATGCAACTGGAAAATATGATTAATGCCTGAATTTATAAATATTTACTACCACAAAAGGCACAATGCCATTAATCCCCCTCAAAAAACTCTTTCCCACTAGTTGTGCTGTTGTGGCTGTCTTGATGTCATGAATGGATCTAAATGTTCATATTTCATGATCATGTGACTTTGGGGAAGATCCTAAGTCACACAGATCTGGTGAATAAGGTGGGAAAGGATGCATTTTAAAGGGACTGCTGTCTGTTGGTTGGCATTGGACAGCAGCATTCCCTGCATTTCTGATCCCAACTTGTAAAGACACTAACGAACAAGACTTCCAGAACTGCTTCGGAAAGTAGCAAGATGGGTGGGAGACATGTGTTCCAAGCAAGGAAGAGTACATTGATAGGAACTAACAGCAATATGTCTTTTACTGTAATGAGTTTTTCAATTGAAACACGCATCATGTATTTTGAGCATACCTTATACATACACTCACACTCTACTCAGAGTGAGCTGGGTGCCCTTCCATCCTGCTGCTGGTGTTTGTAGGGACACTGTGCCTTCGCTCACCATTGGCTGTCATGTCCTCCCTCCTGAGGACACTGTATCTAGCTGTGGAAAGCACCATTTGTCTGTGAGGAGTGTGATAGATAACAATCGCTGTCCAGGTGCACATAGTCATGCTCTATGTAACCACCTGTGGCTTTGGGACAGACTCTATGTGTCATTAACCTTTGTTTGTTCATCTTCTGGGCTGCTATGGGCACAGAAGATATAAAATTACCTAAAGGACAAAAGAAAGAATTAAATCTGTGGCATCATATTTCTCTCCCTACTCCCTCCAACATCCCTTAAATGTGGGTTTGCAAAAATAAAATTCAACAAACAAAAATGCCCACTGCTATTTAATTGTTCATCCCGCCACACTGTAGACAGTGAACTGTATTTTTTTACATGATCAAATGAATCTACAAATTGGACTGGTACACGAAAATCAGTAATAGTAGGGATTCCATTATGAATTTCAATACAAATCTAAGCAGAAAAGATAAATGAAGTAAATCTCTGTGCTGGAAAGCAAGTATTAAATCAACTCACTCTCTGAATACTAATAAATAAAGAGAGTAGAAGAGGGGAATATGTTTTTGGTCACAGAATTTCCTTAAGTGTCATAAACAAGACATCAAAGAGAAACAGATATGTACTATACCAAAGATGGGGTGATGCGAACTCACAGCACATGCAACTTAGGGCTAGAAACTCTTCTCAAACTTCAACATGTACACACATCCCAGAGTGCTCATTAAAACTCAAAGTTCCATTCAATCAATGAGCCTGAGATTCGTCATCTCTCCTCGAAGTTAGCATTGGTGTTGGTGGCCAGGGGCCAAAACTGGAATATCAAGATTTCATGGGAGTGTAAGTAGTCACTTCTTAAGCTCCATCTCTACACTAAATTGGCAAGTTACAGTCTGCTTAGGATCAACTTCTAATAAGAGCATTAGATTTCATATGTGTCACTTTGCAATCACCAACTTGAAATTCTGCATGTGTGTGCATGTGTGATGTACATGCACATGAAGGGCACATTTAACTGAGTCACTGCTAAGAAGACAGAGGGTATTTGGTAGAAAACATGGTCTGGGCAGTTACCCCTATATCTGAGATGCTGCTTTGGTAGAAGTTATTTCTGTCAAGGACTGGCTCTACTTTGTACCCAATGCCATAAGCATTTTAAAAAATTTAACAAGTGCTCTTGGCAGACTAGATGGGCTCTCTGGTGATACTTCCAAAGTTCCCTTAATTCTGGCAACCCAATAACTGCTCTGATACTGTGGTTATGTGGATTACAACAGAATCTTAAAAGGGATGAGTAGAGAAAAACTAAAGGCAGAAATATGAGGCAAAGAAAGAGCTTGAGACCATCAAAAAAGAACAGCAAGGGGACTAGGAATTTGTGGCAGAGGATTGCTGACCCAAGAGGTCATAATGGTTAAGAAGGAAGTAGATGAAATTTACAAAACCTTCCTGGGCTATTCTGAGAATCAAACTTGATGAAATCTTTGAAAATGTATTAAACAATTTAAAGAACTATACAGAGGTTTAGAATTATTCTGGGAGCTCTGACACACTCAGGATGCTTCAAAAGGAAGTAAATCACAAGGCAGGATCCTAAAACATGCATGCAGTTGGAAGCCCCAGGTAACTTTGTTTTTTAACTCAAACCTTTTGTGAGCCCAGGATTCTTCATATGCAAAGTACAAGGACGAAATCAATAATGTGTGCAATCATTGAAACAAAGAGGACAAAGTTATCTCACAGCAGTCTCTTTGACTATGTGAAAGAGAATCCCCTGAATAAAGGAACCTAAATAAGCATCAATGAATGGTGTCTTTCTAACACAAGATAGGTGCAGAGTCTATTATGGCAGCTCAACTCAGGCTCAGTGGTGTCTTCCAGGGTTTATGAGGCTATTAGCACACTGGATTCTGTCCTCTGCTTGTCACCACATGGCTGACATGCTTCAGATAGCACAACTGCATTTGAAGGAAAAGAAAATATAGGAGTGAAAGGAGACACCAGATACACATGTCCCTTTTATCACAAAGTAAATGTTTCTGAGAATTCTTCGCCATTCTCAGTAGACCCATCCTTACATTTCATTAGCTACAAGGCTTGCTGGGAAATGAACTCCATACTTACTCCTCCCTTAAGAGACAATATCTGGCAATGTTACTCAGGCTGGACTTGATGGATTAGAATGATTTTCCTGCTACAGCCTTCCAAGTCTCTCAGATTACAGGCCCCATAGTTAGCTCTTAAATTTAGCTTTAAAAGTTTTTATAGGAGAGGAGAAGCAGAGTGAGGGTGAGTAAAAACTGGAGATTGCTGTCAATAGGAATTTGGGACATGCTACTTTAAGTGAAGGCTTAATGATATTAAATGACTCACCTATATTCATTGAGTAAAACTAAAAACAGAATTTTACTTTGTGGATCATAAGTTTATACCACAAGATCTGGTTCAAAATATGGCTTTAATTTTAACTTGCAATTCATGACAGCAACACAAATTGGAACATATCTCTTATTAAATGACAATTTCATATTTAATTTCTACAAGGAAAAGGGTCAAAGAAAAGGTTGTAGAGCTTACTGTCACTGTTTTCAGGACTTTGACATTCCTCTTATATTTGATCAAAGAAATGCTAAGTAAAACGTTTCATTGTACTGGGCTGCAAACTTCACCCACAAAGGCACCCACTCCAACTGGAATGGTGCTGGGTCTCTGCTGGGTGCTGAAGACTTACTAATCACTGGATTGAGTACAAACCAACCTGACTTAGACCTGTTTTCTTATTTTGATGATTCTGTCTGTCTCCTCCAGATATGACAACAGGAAGACTCCCTGAGCATCCGAGGTGGCTGACACAAGAATGTGGGCCCACCCAACAGCAGGCCCTGATATACCTGTATTTCATTATGATGTCATAATCGCTCTCAGGTAAGAAGCAGCGAAAGCCATAAAGAAATGTGGTGAATGACATATACAAAGGCCCTGGGAACTCTAATACCTCTCATGGGACGCTGCTCAGTACTCATTATTTTAACCTGATACATCTGATTCCTGGGAGATATCTCACCAGAAGATATCAAACTTTGAAGGCAATATTTTGGAGAGAACAGTTCTTACAACAAGCCTTGTTTGTCCCTTCTTCTCTGGCGAGTTATAACCTTACTTTCTAGAAAAGGACTTAGAAACAAACTTAGTAAAGCCCAGGCTCCCAGAGAAAAACACTCAAAATCATCACATAAAAATATTTTAATCTTCATTAATTAAAAAATAGCTGTATATTCTTTAAGAGACAACTGCAATATATATCCATCACTGACATTTTAGGTCTCAGTCCTGTAAAAAAAATCCATACAGAGAAGCAGAACAAAACAAAATAAGGAAATGTACTTATGTATTATGTCAGATATAAAACCATTATAGAGAACAGTCCCCATAGCAGTCACTCCAAGTGGATTGGCATGATACAAAGGTTTTGATCTGACATACATAGATACAGTATATGCTCAATGTTATAGAAAATGTGAAGTGCCAGATGTAGTTGTTATGTCTCTTTCTGCTGCAGTATTCCACTCAGTCTATTCCTTACATGTCAAACTTAGAACTACTGTATAAAATTGAGGCATTTAGGGTCTATCACTTTTCCAAAACATATCTTTATTGTGAGGAAAGTCATGCCCACTGATTACTGGGGACTCCACCACTCAAAGTGTGCCCCTGGTTTGTCACTGCATCTCTCTGCTAACATTCATCCTCTCACCACTCTGAGTTCAAGTCACTTGAACATCTGTCCTTGTTACGGGCAAATTGTTTATTGTTTCAAATCTAATAGTGACATAGATTCCCTTCATTGTTGCTATTTCCTCAAGGGAAAGAGCTACAACTTTCATTTTCTATAAAATATCCTCCCTGTAACAAGTTACAGTCAAAACCTAAAGGATATTGTTGGCCACATTGCACATCTGGGGATCAAAATCAATATAATATATACTGGTACAAATTCCCAATATTGAGTGTGATCATGATGTGTATATACAATGTACTAGTAAAGATAAAATTTTTTAAAACATCAATATCAGTTCACAACATCTGTGAAAATAATATTATCCCATATTCTTTTTTTTTTCTTTTTTTTTTTTTTTTGTAGTACTAGGGATTGAACTCAGGCCCTTGGGCTTCCAAGGTAGGTGCAGTGCCACTTGAGCTAAATCTCCAGCCCTGTCCCAAATTTGTAAAGAGAGTTCTTAATAGTTGTTGTGAGTTCTAGTTTCTTCCTCTAATGACCTGCACTCAGTATATAGAACTTTAAAATTTAACCAGGAAAAAAAAAAGGTATTTCAAATGGCAGGGCAGATAAATATGTCTAACATTTCCTTAGATTTTTCTTAGGGGACTTTGCATTAGTTTAGCACAATCTTGAGTTGGTCCTATTAAGACGGTCAGCTTTCCTTCCCTCTCAGTGTAAGATACGAAGATTGAGCAAGAGTCATCTAAGTAGATTTATTAAGTAATAGATAAAATAAATAGTTATTGGAGTCTCAAAAGCCCACGTGTCAGTCAGCCCAGACATTTTCTTCTTACATTCTTACTTCTTATCTGACTCCTCCAAATCAGGGTCTGCATTCATTGCAGGTTGAGGAAAACGAACCTCGCGGCACTGTGTGTGCTCTTGCTTGCCTGCTGTGAGATCTTTGACAAAAGGCATTTTCCCAGCCCCAGGCAATCTGTATTATTAGACCATGAAACCAAATTGTTCCAAATAGAAAGACTTTAATGAAATGTGTTAATAAGTTCCTTAGTGGGAAGAATAAATGAGAATCTAAGGATGGGCAAATCTGCAACAATCAGGGTTTACTGAAATTCCCAAATTCAGTGTGTAAAAGATTTTAGGCATTAAAAGCAAACAGGAAGTCACAGTTTTGGCACATGTAAAGGAATGAAATTATGGCCATTGGTTGAAATTCTGGATTCACAAAAGTTGAGTGGACTGTAAACTTGGCAAACATGTTATTTTAAGCCCCTTTTCAGAGAGAGAAAAATGTTTTAAAAGGTTTAAAAGCACAGACATCTTAAATATGAAATAGTTTTTTCCAAAGTACTTTGATGAATTGTGTTTAAAGGAATCAAAAACACATGGATTAAGCCTTGCATAAAACAAACATAGGTTTAAATGTGGAGAAAAAGCTATGGGTAAAGTTGGTTGTGAGCTTCCCACAATCCCAAATATTTACAAAGAGGTTTGTGATGTTTCCAACACATCACAAATCTCCTATGTCTCATTTTTATGGTAGAGTTTACCTAGAAATTATCATGTACCTATCATTTGTCTGACCCAAGTACAGTGGCCATTTGCTCTCTATTGCCTGTCTTCTCCATGCTGTAATCAATTGTTCTCTCTACCAGCGTAATACTCATTTACAAAAGCAGGCTCAAAGAGGAGGTGATGAATGGCTTGGTGTTCTTGAACTTGGGGCATGGTGTATTCTATACAGATTCTGTGAACATGACCAGGTACATCCTCGTGTCCACAGTGGCCATCTCACAATGCTTCTGATGCCTTTCCAACCACGTTGGCTAAATTGGTTTCATGTGTCATTCTCTCTAGTTGTGTGGAGGGCTGGTTTTTCTCTGGCAATGGGTGACATTTTCCTGGCTTGGTAATCACATGCCCAGGGGGTTTCTACTTTGCATGAAGGCAAATTCTGGCCAAAGGAGCCTCGCTGACATGCTGGAGCCTCAAATCCACTAGACACACAACACAGACAGACAGCAACTGGCGCCATGCTGTACATTCCTACCCATCTTCAGCATTCCCAGCACATTAGGGCAAGTCAAAGGTCTTCTGTTTTCAACAAGTGAACTTAGGTCCCAGTGATCTAAATGCTGCATTAGAGCTCAGTTGTCTGAGGAAACAAGGGAATCTTAAGGCAATCATCTAAATTAAATAATGAGAGAAGAGAGTTTCAAACTTGACTATGCATTGGAAATACCTAGGAAACCACAGAAAAAAATACTGATTCCTGGGCCCCCAGCCCAGAGATTCTGATATAAGTCATCTGGGTTTAGCTAGACATCTGGGTTTCAAAAAAGATTTTCAAATGACTCTACCATGTATTTGTGGTGGAGTCCCTTATGACTTGGATGCAGGGAAGACTATCTCACTGAAGCTAAGAGTTAGTGTACAATTGTAGGGCTCAAAACTAGCTGCATATTGTAAAAACCTGCAGTGATTTTTAAACTACTATTCTGATGCCCATCTCTGCATTGAGATGGATGATTCCATCTCTGGAATTTCTGATTTAGTTAGGCAATTGTCTAAACTTTAAGTTGAGATGTATGTGTATAATACATATATGTAATAAATAGATGGGAAGATAAATGATAGATCAGTAGATAGACACACAGACAAATAGTATGCTGGCTTTTCAATACTATAATGAAATACCTGACAATGCACAATTCAGAGGAGAAAAGAATTAGTCTAGCCCAGTTTTAGTGGTTTCAGTCTGTGGCCAGCTAGTCCCATTGCTTTCAGGTCTGCAAGGCAGAAACATCACAGAGGAAGCATGTAGTGAGGCAAAGCTGCTGATCCCATGGCAACCAGAAAGCAGAGAGAGGGAAAGGGCCAGAGAGGAAGCAGCCTGGGCCATGATCCCATGAATATATCATGGTAACCAATGTCACATCACTATGACTGACTTCCCTTCAACAAGACCTCACCCCCTGTTTTCATTATCTCCCAGTAATGCCATTAAGTTATGATTAAATTAGTGGGTTAATTCACTGAAAAAGTCAGAGTCAGGATTTAATCATTTCTCAAAAATCAATCACCAACCAAAGCCTCAGCATAATGAGCCTTAGATCCCAATCACAGCGATAGTATATTTTATCTGTTTTATATATATAGATAGATAGTATATTTATCTGTTTATATATATAGAGATAGTATATTTTATCTGTTTTATACACACACACACACACAATCATGTATTTCTTAATGACAGGGCCACTTTCTGGGAAATATTTCTTTAGGGGAGCTTGTCATTGTCCAAACATAAAGTATACTCATACAAACCAATGTTATGAAATGATATCTTCTGGGACCAGTATTTGTATACAGTATGTTGCTGACCAGAACACTTACATAAGGCACATAACTACATGCACATTGTTATAAGGCACAGAACTCTGTGTGTGTGTGTGTGTGTGTCTGTGTGTGGTGTGTATAGATATAGATCTTTGTATGTATGTAGCCATTTGAGATACTGAACTCCAAATTGGCCTGCAAAGATCCCTGCTTTCTGGTAGACGGCTGCACAACTCCCACACTTAATCAGGGTCTTCAGACCAAAAAGGTCTCTATTCTGGCCTCAGTAATTAGCTGTGTGACCAATGCAATCCAGCAGAAATGATGATGCATAACCTCAAGCTTAAGCCACAAAATGCATTGTAACTTCCTTTTTGGTCTCTGGGGTCACTAGCTCTGCAACATAGCACGTCACAAGAACTCTCAGCAGTTCTGGAGAGAGGCCTTTGTAAAAAAAACCTGAACCTTTCTAGCAAGAATAAGTAACATTTTGTCACCGGAGTGAACTTTGGAGGAGGGTGTTCTGCCCTTAATGAACTCATCAGTGGCTAGTCCTAGCTTGGAGAAGCTCTGAGTAGGAACTCTCAGCCATGATTCTTCTCTACCCAGAAAAAATCATGGTCTCAGGTGGCTACTTATGCAGCATTAACAAGTATTATTATTATTATTCCCACCTCACAGTTGAGCAAACCAAGCTATGGACAAGGGTGGTAACTCAGGTAACAACTACTATAGAGCTACTAGGAATGTACCTGAGAATGAAGAGTATTGACTTGTTTCCAAAATCTGTGCTTTTAAAAACCACACAGTGAAGTTGCTCATCTAAACCGTTAGGTGTCATTTGGTGGGGAAAACATTACAGTGGTTCTAAGGAGCCAAACCAAATAGACATGCAAACATTTTCCATGTTGTCTAAACATTGCTAATTGTTTCAAAATTATCAGACCATCAAAATGCTATGCTTTACTTAGTCACTCTACAATGTCTTGTTCCTTTTAGTCCACAGCTGTGCAGGAGCTTCCAAAGCACCAACCACTCCAGTGCTCTGGCTTTTTAACTAACATCCTAAAACATCAGTTATGGAGTCTATGTTACAAGTGGATCAAAAGCCACTTATGTGGAAAATCTCTTCTGTGTCAAGATTTCATTTAGGATTTTGCAACTTTGAGAAGGAAGTAGCTGGAGGATATATTCTTAAGAAAATCTCCATATGGTGAAAAAAAAAAAAGAAAAACCAGATACTTAGGAGGCAGAAACTGGCTTTGGTAATTAGCTGTGTGATTTCAGGAAAATGATTGGATGCCAGCAGCTACTCCCAGCAACTGTGATTAAACTCTTCCTGGATGGAACGAAGGTATAGGTCTCTTTAAAGCTCCCTGTGTGATTCAGAATGTGGCCTGGGTTATAAATGAATGATGTAATCTTGAATCTTAGTTTCCTCATTTATTAAGTGGAGGCAACAATCCCAGGTTCTTGTGTTTTCTATAAAGATTAAGGTAAGTAATTAAGGCAAATATGCCTTAATATTTGACAAATATAGTGTTTGGCACACAGCAGGAAGGCAATCAGTATTTGTGGTTTGTTTTAAATTTTTAAGTGTGCTATACAAACATATACAGTTACTTAGATATATCTATTGGATTCGTTTCCCTAGGGAGTCCTTCTTTTATATTTAGACATTCCTTGCAATGCAAACAAGTAAATACACATCTAATTTTAAGTTTCTTATGATTTTACATTTAAACTTATCACATCTATCTGGAATTTAACTTGTTAAGAAATGTAAGGTGGGGCTACAGATGAGTGTCTCACGACATGGAGCCAATTTCTCCCTTGACATGTGTTAAAAGCATTCCATCTTCATCAATTAATCAAAACTCTGTAGCAATACACTGTATTTGACTTTTCAAGGATATGCCAGCATTTATTTCTAGCATAGCAACTCATCAGGAGATCTTTTATTTTAATCCTCATTTTTTCAAGCCTTAATTAGTATTAGGGCTGGGCAATAGCATCACTGTGAGTAAATCTGAATATTTCTCAATCTTCTCAGACCAGAAATATCTTCCATATTTTGGGCCAATGTATCTTTTTAAAACATCAAATTCTTAATCTGGCTCAAAACCTTCAATACTTCACCAACTAACTGGGTCGCTGAATTTCTCCTCTTATGGAAATAAAAGGAAATTTATCCCCAAATAGAGAGAAAAGTTACTTAACCAAGCTCAAGAGAGCACAGTCCAAAGCAGCCCATCAAAGACCAATATTGTTAAATTCTAATGTTTCACCTTTAAGATCAAAGCAACTTTGCAACTTATGTTCTAATGTTTCTACTTCTTTTTTCTTCACAAATAAAGCAACAATTCAGTAGACAAAATGTTACCTTAAGAGCACTTGTTCCCTGTGCTACGTGCCCTGGGAGTAACTCCGTTTGAAAAGCAAAGACTTACTGGAAAAAATGCAGCTCTATGCTGGGACATGCCAGACTCTTTGATCTAGCTCCTCTCTATTCTGCCCATGTCTGACGTGATCATTTCCAGCCCCTCCATGACAGTGCTGTGGATAACGACATTGAGTGAGGTGCTACAATGGCTGGAATCTTTGACTTCTTCCAATAGGCTAATCCTGCGAAGATCTAGCATAAACCACATCACATGATTATTTGAAAATTAGACTACAAATTCCTTAACATTCTTTTCTTCAAAAGATTGAAACTACTTTTCCTTCCCTTGAGAGGAAGACTCAATTAATGAAATGCTTTTAATTTGAGAAAGTGATAGAAATGATAGCATGAGACTATTGAAATTTGGTCAGAAAGACAGTACCATTTCTATTTTGCTTTCTCTCCTGGATTACATGGAGACCATCTGGAAACTCAAGTATTCCTGCAAAGAGATTCACGTGGCAATGAGCATGAATGCGCCTTTCTGCCAGGACTCGGTGCTGGCTTACTAACCTTGGGGAGTAAATATTTAGGAAGTGGCTTCTCCCACCCTGATGAAACTTTAGATGGCACTGCTCCAAAGGAATACTCGGCCACAGCTTTCTGAAGGGCTGAGACACTCCTGAATTCCCAATTTAGGTGAGACAATCAATGTTTATTATTTTTAAAGAAGCTATATTTGGGTAATGGTTATGCACAATAGGTAAGAAAAAAATTTATTTAATCTTCACAATCACCTGAGATATTTACCATTATTAATTAACCATTCACAGAGAGGAAACCAAGGCACAAAAGATACCACTTGCCAACACACGGACACAGAATGTGAGCCCAGCAGTCAGAAAGCAAAGCTCCTGTCCTTACTGATCTCGCACACTCTCTGGCCTCTGCAATGTCACATGCTGAGACTCCAACCCTTTGTTCAACCTTAACCAAGTATGTAGACATTGTAAAAAAGAAAAGTCAATGAATGAGAAAATGCTTTGTTTGAAAAGTCAACATAACTGTGCCACCAGACCCAAGAGAACAGCACGGGAGACTGCATACTGACCATTTGACATTAGTCTCTGTGAAATTGTAATAAATTGTTTCCATTAAAAATTTATTAGGTACCAGGTATGTAGTAAATTCAGCATACAAGCAACTGGTTCATACTGCAATGCTAAAGGATACTTATCTTTACTTTCATAGTACAAATAATTACACTGAAAAATGTCAAGATATTCTGTATACAAGGAACAAGTAGATTTCACTGCAAGACTTACCTACTTAAGAAAAAGTACCGGACAAAACAGAAGTGTCATAAAAGAGTTAATAAACATTTAGGAGGGTTACACTTTGTATTCAAAGTAATGAAAAGTACAAATCAAGTTAGCAGAGAATGCTTCTTTCCTACTTTTGTAAAATAAAAAAATATATATGTTATGATTATATGATCTTAAAATGTGATATTTTAATATATGTATACACTGTAATTAACCTAATCAAACTAATTAACATACCCACCTCACATTGTTATCATGTGTGTGTGTGTGTGTGTGTGTGTGTGTTTACAGCACATAACACCTACTCTGTTGGTGGGATTCAGCTCAGAAAAAGATTCTCTTTCATATTTTAGGTACAAGTAATAAACATTACACATTAAAAGACTACCACATTAAAAGAGAACAATTTACTAACACATCTACAAATATTTTTTAAATCCATGCTTTAAAAAAGTAAAAATAAATACATATCCCTTGAGCCAATAATTCCTTCTCTACATATTTTCCTTAAGTACTAATCAAAGAAGTCAACTAATATTTACATACCAAAATGTTCAGTATAATTCAGTTTATAAGACTAGTAAGAAGGGTAAAATATAAGCAAGCTAAATACCTAGCCAATTATGATGTAAATTACTATTTCTCACCAAATAAAAGATTATGTAATTCTTAAAGCCACTAGCTGGGAAAGAAGACTATATGACAGATCGTGAAGCCAAAATATCAAGAGTTATTCTAACTGATTACTGAATTTAGCCAAGATGTTAATTTTATGTTCCACTTTACCTAATATAAGAATCAGAAATACATTCAGTTCCTAGAAATATTTAACAAAATACAGCACAGTAGATGATTTAAAACAATACACTTATTCTCTTGTACTTCTGAAGACTGGAAGTTCAAATTCATTATATAGACACAGACATGTTCCCCACTGCTTCTAGGAAGGATCCTTCATTGGCATGTCTGTCTCCTGGTAGCCTCTGGCATTCCTTGGCTCATAGCATTCTTGGCTCATAGCACTATCACTCCCATCTCTACCTCTATCTTTATATACCCAGAAGGACGTCTGTCATATTGAATTAGGAGCCCAGCCTACTCTGGAATAACATCATTTTAACTAAGTGCACACAAGTAATTACCCTATTTCCATTAAATATTACATTCTGAGGCACTAGAGGTAAAATTTCAACATACTTGGGAGGGAGCGTTCAATTCAACCCATAATAAGATGAAAGATACAAGATATGAGATATGATCACATATTTTGGCCCCTAAATAGATGTGGTATTTGCCCAGAAATATTCTCAACTTCCCCCTGCTCTGGTGTGATGTCCTGCATGAATCCGGGTGGCAGTCAGCCCAACTCCCAAAAGATAACCAGCTGCTTTTGTAAGAGTGCACTGTCCACAGCTGTAGTGCAACTTTGCTAATATTTGTGCTCTTGCTTTGCCTTATTTTGGATTCTTAGTGTTATTGCTTGTTAACTGTCGAACTCTCAACTATTTAATAAGAAAGTAAGGCCATACCTCTATTTTAATTATCTATCAAGAAAAGAATCCCTACCTTTACCTCTGGCCTTTTCAAACATGAAAGGTAGCCAGGCGTGGTGGCTCACACCTGTAATCCCAGCACTTGGGAGGCGGGGCAGGAGGACTGCTGAGTTCGAGGCTTGCCTGGACCACATAGTGAGCTCAGAGCCAGCCAGCCTGAACTACAAAGTGAGACCCTCTCTCAAAAAAAAAAAAAAAAAACATGAAAGGCAACACATGTAATGTGCACCTTTATGGTGTCATGGATTTCTCATATATTACAGAAACCCTTTTTCATTAACATTTATCCCAGAGAAGAAAGAACAACTAAAGTTGTTCATAATCCAAAGATGCCATTAGACTGGCACAGAATTTACAATGATCAAAATACACATTATGTGTATTAAAGCTGTCAGATCAATTCTATTAAAATGGTATTGTTTTTGGCTAACGTGGGGTAGATTTTTGCATCATGTACAAAGCTCAAATGACCTGTATACTACCTTTGAAAATTCCAAGAATGATAATCTAGGCTGTGTGAGAATAACAGCAATATTTTATAACATATTTAAGACCCAATAAATGTCAAAACCTTTTTTCTTTAGAAAGCATGGTGCATGAAAAGGCTTTCAAATAAATTATCTTATGGAATCTTTTCATGGTGCTAGCATGTTAAAGTAGTCAACAAATATCTGTAGATTTCCTTTACCACATACGAGGTATGGTCAAAACCTACAGTAAATGTTTAAATTGTTTAAATAATTTATTCCACTAAAAAGCACATTGCTGTTACTTCCCCCCCACACACTTCAAACATACTTATCCATTGTTCTTGGCAATGTATCTTTCACTTGTAGTAAATTTTCTTCAATTTAAATATTCACTATATATGCCCACCATGCTTTCAAATAGGCACATACTCAGTGTGGTGGGTGGAAGTGTCAAGGAGCCTATTTCTGTACTTCACAGATATTTTTTGTTAAATATTGAAGGCATTATTTACTTTTTTATTGTGTTTCCTTCATGAGATCATTTTACTGTTACTATTCCTTTTTAGGTGATTTGGATCCCTATGTTAGACTCTCAAATAAAAAAAAGCTCTCACATAAAGCATACCTCATGGCACCTTTAGGTTCAGACCTGGATCTCACTGATAGGCCACATTCCCTGCTGCGCCTGCCGTTCCTGGATGCATTGAGTCTTTTGGCATTGACGAAATAGGTCATGTCATGTGCTTGTGTCTTTTTCCAAACCATCTTCTTTATTTAGAGTGACCACCTGCATTTATAACCCATGGAGAGAAAAAACTAATTACTCATTTAACTTTTATTCCCCAACCTTCTTTCACAGAAGCCATTATTTCCATGCTATCAAGCTTAATTATTTGTATTAAAGGAACAGTTACATTTTTGTCCTTTGAATATTCTCTTTTCTCTTACTGGAAAGTCGTAACAGGAAATTCTGCTTCCAATAATTGTATACTAGGCAATTTAGATCCGAGAAGTGAATTTGGAGCTGCTATTCCCTTGGCACTGCCCTCCAATTCAGGCATAGATTGCTGAGAAGATGAGCTAGGTTTCCAGTTATTAAGCAACTATGAGATAAAAATTAGAGTTCATGAGTTGCAAGCCAGCTGAGTCTCAGATAGCCACTGAGATCGAGAGAAACAGTGAGTCAGAAATAGGATGAAGTTGAGCCTAGCTAGGACTGGAAATATTCCAGTCTCTCCAAAGCACAGATGCATTCTAAGGAAGCATAACATTACTCCAACATTCGTTTTCATGAACAACCTCCAGTACTCAGAGTAACTAGGCACCAAGCAAATAAGAAATGATTAAAGAGGAAGAGGGAGGAGGAGGAGGAGGAGGAAGGAAAGGAGAAACAAGAGAAACAACATAAAGTAGATTCACACTCACAGCATACTTCCCTCAATTACTAATTCCATTATTTCAAAAACATTTTAATAGATAATTTGTTTCATTTGTACTGCTACTTTATCTTAGTTCATTTAAAACAAAGTTTTGTGTTACTGTTTCCCTTTTATGAAACTCTTTTTGTCTTGCACTGACTACTTTGAAGATAACAATACACAGTATATTAACCATTGTTATTCCCTTGTTATTTTATGAAATTGTTTCATTTTCTTCATAAAATGAAAATGTAAGAATTTTCAGCAGAACCCTTAGGAAAAAAATCAATAAGCAGCACATAGTCTATTAGCATTGCAGAAATTTTGTTTACTATAAAGCTAACCAGTATGATTTGGAGAGGAAAAATAAATTCCATTTCTCTAAAAATGTGTTGCTCAAATTAGAAATATTTTTTAAACCATTAAAAATTACAGAAGCAGGATTGCTGTGAGTTCAAGGCCAACCTGAAGTACTTAGCAAGACCCTATCTCAAAAATAAACAAAAAAATGAATAATATGAAACCTTTCATTCTCACATGTGTTTTTTACCCCACATAAATTCAAATTCCTGCAAATATGCCAAGTTTTTGTTTGCTTCATATTTATTATAATTTGCTTAATATTTTTCAGGATTTTTTTTCAGTGCTAGGAATCAAGCCCGGGGCCTTATCCTAATCAAGTACTCTACCACTGAGCTGCACCACAAGCCCTATTTTTCTCTTCTCTTAATATTACATTTTTATTAGTGTATTTATGTTTATATTCCTCTTGGGTGGTAGATACATGTATTTAACCTTAATTCTTCCTTATTCCTCTTCCCCTCTCCTTTCCCCACTCATCTGTTTTTCTTAAGGCAAGAAATATCACTTTTACTATATGAACAAGACAGTCCAACTGCTTAAACAATTCCTGAGCTAAAGAAAAAACATTTTTATTTTGAAATGAGTATGTCTCAGAGCAATAGTTACTCCTGTTCCAATTTGTACCTGTTTTCTTTGCGAGTGGGTAGCAGATCCCCTGTAATTCTTCTGTGCACCTGAACTTCCTTCCTTTTTACGGTCGTTGTTGTCCGGCGTCCTCAGCAAAATGAGCGGGACGTGGGGACGCAGGAACGGGAACGCACGGGAACGCACAGGAACGCACAGGAACGCACGGGAACGTGGAGTCAGACGCCCACACTCCTTGTCAGTCAAGCAGCTTCCGGTTTATTGTGGAAGTACCGGCATTTATATAGAGTGGCTTAGGATGTGATTGGACAAGAGGGCGGGAGTAATGTTTGGCGATATATGATTGGTCACGTCACCTGCGTCAGCTGCGTCACCTGCGTCCTCTGTGTCATCTACGTCATCTGCCGTGGTGTGGTTTCTTAAAATGCCGTTGTATGCGTCTACACGTCAGGAGAGAGAGAAAGAGGAAGTGGGAAGTCCCTGGAAACACGACAGGTTTGGCCACATCTCCTCCCTTTTGTTTTTAAGAAGACCTTGGGGTGACTGTGCCTGTTTTAGGTTGTTCCCACTAAGGAATCTTGCCCGTCATTGGCTAACCAGTACCGTTTAGGTCTCGGTTGGGCTGTGCGGCTCCGCTTGTCTTAGGTTGTTTCTCTCTGGAGAAAATTTACCGGTCCTTGACTGACCAGCCTTCTGGCCCAGTTTGGGAAGGAGCATGTATGTAGGCGACCAATGGGAGCTCGGTACAGATCGGGCTGTCATGGTTCAATCGGAGGCAAACCACCAGATGTGGTCCAGGAGCCTTTACCGGGAGTACACCAATTTTGGTGCCTGTGTCAAAAGGCTGTCTTGCCGGTGGGCTCTGCTCGACTGGATCCGTCTTGGGTTTTGCCCTGTCCACATACATCTCCTGTGGCTTAGGAGATGTAGACCCATTGTACTTTGCTTAACTACACTTCTACCTGGCAATCATCTCTCTCCTGGCGATGAAGTTTTTGTGAGTTTGGGTGTATCCCCAATGAGACTTTTGTGTGATCTTGTATACCGCACAAGTCAGGAGTATCATAATGACAGTAAGAATATAAGGGGATCTAAAAATTAGACCCTTGGCCCACCTACTCAGTTGTGACCAACCATGTTGAAATCTTGACCAGACAGTGTCCCAAACGTCCTCGAGTGCCAGGGAGGCAAGGTCGTTGGTGGCATTTATGTTGATAATAGTTCTGGTGAGGTCCTTTAAATGCGCATCATAGGCGGCATCCCAGGTGCGCAACATATAGTCAGAGAGGTTGATGAGGTTGGCACAATTTAAGCATCAGTAAGGAGTAACACACACACTGGGATAACTGATGTGGCATCGGACACGGGACTTGGTTTCCATAAATTTAAGTTCTTTACTCATGAGGTCTACCTGAGTCTGAAGCGTTAGCACCACCATTTGGGAGTCTTTGAACATTGTGGCTGTTTGGCCCAGGGCTTGGCAAGTATTTGCGCTGAGGCGAGTAACAGCAGAGGCAGCGGTGATCTGGTTATGGAGGGTAACGGAGGCGGTAGCTGCCGCGGTAACTGCTGCAACTAGTGAGGCAATTATCGCTATGATAGTGGAGGTCCCCAAGTCTCTTTGGTGGCAAACATGTTGAAGGCCTGTTCTAGAACAAAGCACAGTGTTAAAGAGGGGGTCATAGTCTCACCAGGGGTCAGTTAGATTTACAGGAATCTATGCTGCTGGAGGAAGCCTGCAAAAATAGAGGAACCAGGGGCAGGAATGATTAAATCATTTCGGTGAGATGCAGGACATCAGGGTAATACTTGAATCCTTGGCTAGAGGTTGATCTGTCAGGGCAAAAACCAAGGGAGAAGGAGGCAGACTTGGAAAAAGATAGCCAAAGACTGGCTGGCATTGATGGTGCCTTGGTTGTCCAGGAGGTAACTTGATAGCTGGGTATGATTTGTTGCATTAGCACCAAGAGCAAGGAGAAGAGGGGTGATATCTATGGGTTTGGCCCCAATTAAGAAGGACGTTAGAGACCATGTATATGGGGCCTCACAATGAGTGTTGTTGCAAGTCAACATGTTTTTGGAAGCATCATACATGGGGAATGTGCCCCAACCTGGGAGAGTGGTATGGGTGCCACGAATAGGAACAGTCACGTTTGTACTAGGGCAATGAGGAGGAAAGCCCTCACGAGGATAGTGTACACCCTGTAGCAGCCCAATAGGAGTTTGAGAAGGTATGAATAGAGGGCTTGGGTAGTCTGGGCTTGTGGCTAGTGGTGCCCAGAGTGTTAGAGCCTGGTGTGGCATAAGCGGATAACGGGAAAAATTCAGTTTTGAGTTTGTAGGGAATGCCCATAACAGCAAAACAATGGAGAAGATGGGGCTTTATGTTTTTCGCCTTTTCTCTGGGCTGTAGCCATCATAAACCCTGAACAGATGTTAACAGTGACATGGACGTATTTAAGATTTTTAAAGGAGACCACATGGGTCACATCCATTTGCCAGAGGGAATTGGGCTCAAGGCCTTGTGGGTTAGTCCCTTGTGGAGAGAAGGGTCTGATCAGGACCAGTGGACCACAGGATTCACATGAGCGGACAAGGGCCTTGCACTGTGATGTGCTTAAGGAGGGGAACATGCGAGACAGACTGGCAGCCGATTGGTGAAAAGTTCGGTGAATTTTAACTACAAGGGAGAAGTCGTTGGGGAAATCTGGGGAAGAGGAAGCTTTAAAAGCAGAAACGGCTCTGTCAGTAGGATGATTACCAAGTCTCAAAGGGCCAGGTAGGTTGGTGTGGGCCTTGAGGTGTTGTAAATATATGCGATTAGTTCACTGTTCCAGCAAGTTTTGGGCCTGTTTGATAAGTCCCTCAAGTGGGGACCCTGGTAGGGGTTTGAGGTAGGTATAAGCCAGACCTGGAAGGAGTTCTGTGATATATTTGCTGTCAGTGAACACATTAATAGGTTCAGTGAAGTTTTGGAGGGCCAGGATGACGGCTGTGAGTTCTTTTAGCTGAACCGAACTAGTGAGGGACTCTCATATCTTGATAGTGGGGTGTGTTGAATGAGTGGGAGAAGGTCTGGGCCTATCGCAGCAATATCCATAGTGAAGGGGACTGCCATCAGTGAAAAC
Source organism: Thryonomys swinderianus (assembly GCA_004025085.1). NCBI lineage: Eukaryota > Metazoa > Chordata > Mammalia > Rodentia > Thryonomyidae > Thryonomys > Thryonomys swinderianus. The sequence continues at coordinate 37,955 of PVIC010006286.1, forward strand.
GGTGAGTGCATCCAGAATCGGATGTTTAGATAAAGGGCTTGGGAAGTTCTGTAAGAATTTTAAGATAGGGTGATCGGGGAGGTGATGTGAAATTGGACCAGGATATCCTTTGAGGGTAAGGGGTATCGAGTCTTCCAGGAACATAAAGGCCTCGAGACTAGAGGCTGTGGTGGGAATAATTATGTTATCAAGCTCTCGCCCGAAAATCTGAAGAGCATGCCTCTGTACGGGGATAATAAGAGCTGCTAGGAGGTGGCTACAAGGCTGAATCCTCTGCCAAATGCTTTGTGCACAACGTATCCATTCAGTGGGCCCTTGCAACTGCCAGAGACAAGCATGCGGAGCCCTGGGGGGTAAAATTAACATAAGGGCCTGCAGTGGTTTGGACTGGTCATATCTGTAAGAGAAGAGCTGACTGCGAAGCTGACTTTACCCTTTTTAAGGCCTCTGGAGCCTGCGGTGTAATGGTGCAGGGCAAGGAGGGATCTGTATTTCCGCACAACAATTGAAAGAGCCACTCAAGGTGGCCTGAGGGGATATTAAGCCAGGGACGAGCCCAGTTAATTTGTCCAAGCAGTTGCTGAAATTGACATAAGAGTAGCTGTTGGGGGATGGGGACATTGGGGACCCAACTTGAGGTGGTGGAGAGGTCGATTTGGACACCTAGAGACTCCAGAGGGGGTTGTAATTGAACTTTTTCTCTATCGACTCTAAAGCCTTGCTGTTGTAGTGTGGTGAGGACTGCAGGGATGGCCTGATGGAGGGACTGTTCATGTGGACAGCAAAGTAAGATGTCATCCATGTAATGGTAGAGCATGCAGGAGGGAGGCAGGGCGGCCGTGTCCAAAGTGGCCCTGTCAGCAATCTGACAAATAACCGAGCTATTTCTCATTCCCTGGGGAAGCACACACCATTGGAATCATAAAGCAGGCCCTTGGTTATTTATGGGGGGCAGTGTAAAAGTGAAGCACTGGCAATCACTTTCATGTAGCAGGATGGAGAAGAAGCAATCTTTAAGATCAATAACAGCGAGAGCCTGGTATAAGGGAAGCAGGTGACAACAATGGGAGACCCAGCTGTGGGACACCCAGAGGATTCATTGTGCATTAACTGCCCTTAAGTCATGGAGGAAGTGGAAGTTGCCCCCTTTTATGGATCATGAAAACGGGGGTATTCCATGGGCTAGTAGTAGGCTCTATATGTCCCGCTTCTAGCTCTTGGAAGATAGGCTGCTGGAGTGCCTCAAGTTTAAATTTAGATAATGGCAACTGCTTGACCCAAACAGGACTGTCTGAGGTCTAATGCAACGGTATGGGCAAGATGGTAACAAATCGGCAGCGGCCTTTAGGACTGGGGTGCTGCCCATCGGCCTGGTCTTCATAAAGGGTGAAGTCATTAGTAGTAATGACTAAGCCCACGGCCTCAAGGAGGTTCCGGCCTAGAAGACTGAGACATGTCTTTAAGGATAAGAGGGCTAAATGTCCCTTGGTGTCTATCAGGGTGGACCCCAGAAATCGGTCAGGCTGTGGTCTATGAGGGGATGGTGCCTACAACCCCACTGAGTGAAGGATCAGGTGTTAAAACCCACTCAGCAGGGACCTCTTCTCTTTTAAGGATAGTACAATCCACCCCAGTATCGATAAGCATTTCAAACCTTTTGCCTGAAATGCAAAGCAAAACCCGGGGCTTAAAAAGGTCAAGGGTAGGGGTCCATAAGACCTGGTGCCCTGATGGGGGACTGAGCGCCTGTGTGTTAAGGGGGATCCCTTGGGAAGGGGAAATCAGTTTAAAGGGGCCCCAGGAGTGGCAGGTGTAGCGGCAGGAGAGGCTGAGGGCTGATGATAGGGTAAGAGTGTGCCATCGCGGTGATGTTTGTCACAGAAGTGGCGCTTCCAGTGGTTACCCACGAGCACAGTGAGGGCAAGGAGTGGAGGGATGAAGATAGGAACAGGTGGAACAGGTGGAGTAACGGAGGCGGTGGCGGAAACAGGGGGAAATGGAGAAGATGGAGGAAGAGGTAGGGAGGGCCAGGCAGCACAGACATGTCCAGGCTGCTGGCAATTCCAGCAGACAGCACCAGGAGGGCTGAGGGGTCCAACAGCCTCAACAAAGGCCTCAGTAATGGAGCAGGCCGAGGACTCAGTGGCATGAGCGGAAGTACAAATGTCCTTGGTTTTACAACTTTTACTTCCTACATTACTTATCATTTTCTCTCCTCTCACTTTAGAAATTCTTATTAGATAATTGAACTTAACTGAATTAGGCTTTCAGTTTCATGTTTTCTCAATTTTGCCATTTGTCTTCCTATTTCTTCCATCAGTTTTTCTCTTATTTATTATCATATTTTACTTTTTTATTTTTTATTTTTTATTTTTTGAGACAGGGTCTCGCTTTGTAGTTCGGGCTGGCTCTGAGCTCACTATGTAGCCTAGGTAAGCTTCGAACTCAGTAATCCTCCTGTCTCTGCCTCCCGAGTGCTGGGATTACAGGCGTGAGTCACCACGCCCAGTTTATCATATTTTACTTTTTAAGAATACTTTTTTCTAAATATTCATTTTGTTACAGTAGTATATTCATGTTTTAAGAATAAATATTTTCCCCCAGTCATTCTGAATGTAAAATGCAAATAGGAAAATTTTTTTCTCTTCTATACCTCTTTTTCTATTATTTTACTACTTATCATTTATACGACTTATTTCTACTAGTATTTATTTTTACTACTGGTTTGATGAAACGCCTGGAAATCTTTGATCTTGTGATTTTATGTTTTGATCATTTATTTACATTTGTGGCTATATACAATTATGGCAAAGAGTATTCTTGTGTCTATAAGTACATCAGCATCAGCAGACACTTCTCAGGGAGAATCAGAACAGTAATATGGAATTTGGGGTTACTCAACTGGTGGGTTTATATTTCCAGTCCTGCCATTACTACCCTCAAAGCATGAAATTCTCAGCTTGAGCTCTGAGGAATTCTAACTTATATCTGATTTTAAGTGAGAAATCTCTCTTGTGGTTTGAGTTTGGGAAAAATCACTCAGCCAAATGTACAGTATAAGAAGCAGCCTGGCATTGTAATTGTTCCTCCTTGAAGTAGGGACCAGCCTGACATTGAGGCAGGGAAGGCCATGTGAGTCCCATCAGGATAGTCATGGTTTCCTGAACGTATTTTTGAATGAAGGGGTATATTGTTTGAAGGGAGGATGTGTGAGCTTTCTCTACCATTGCACTGATAGCTATGGGAACCCATTATGAGATCTGCTGATGACTCCTCCCATAACTTCTGAATATATTCTTACAATAACACTTTTATATTGCACTCATTATTTTACAGTATTGTTCCCCCCATATTTGATGAGTTACTCTAAACCAGCAACACTGTCTTCTTCAATTTTTATGGCTAACACCAAGAAAAATGAGTCATAGCAAATGCCATCAACTTAAAAACTAAAAAAAGAAAAGAGGTCTGAGACACCTAGCAATCTAATTTGTAGGACACTTACTAAATGAACTAGGACTGATAATTTTGGAAATTAAGTATTGTAAAATCCTTTCATTCTGATTATTTTTCTCTCCTTAACTGGAAGATCCAATATAATGTGGTTTAATCAGTAGTTTCTATAGTGTGTGTTGTCTTCTTGAAAATGCTTTACTTGTTCTCACTAAAACCTCCGTTAAGAAAGACATTTTTCAGTTCTTCTGTCTCTATTGCAAAGAGAAAATCATGTGGTAATAGATCCGGATCTAAAAGGATTGATTATTAAAAAACAGGATCCTGCCAGGCATGGTGGCTCACGCCTGTAATCCCAGCACTTGGGAGGCAGAGGCAGGAGGATTGCTGAGTTCGAGGCTTGCCTGGTCTCCATAGTAAGTTCAGGGCCAGCCTGAGCTAGAAAGCGAGACCCTGTCTCAAAAAAAAAAAAAAACAGGATCCTCCAGAGGTCTATGATAGTACTTTTTAAAGTTTGAAGCATGAAACATAACAATATTTTAAGGGCCTAATTTTGCCTCATAGTCTAATTCTCCTTTTGACTTTAATGATAACTGTTTTCAACTACATTCAAATATACTTAGAAAAAAATTCCACAAATAGTTTTTTTAAATACACAATCACCATATCTTCCCCCCAGCAAATTTTAAGAGGCTGCAGATTGTTTTTAATGGACTTTTGTAAATGTAGCATTTTTACAACCTCATAAGAAGATTTATGGTCATAATGATGTAATTATTATTTCTTTTAAATTCTACCAAAATACTGAAGTTCATTAAGAACAGGGGAAAGAGAAAGAAAGAAGAAGAAAGAGAGAATGGGACAAGTAGGGAGAAAGAGAGAGAGAAAGAACTTCATAAAAACTGTCTTTGGCTGGAGCCTCCACAACCCTGTCAAGGAAAAAGCTCCATATACACTGTCTCTTTAGTCACTGGGTAAATAGTCCTAGTCTGGTCTCTTTCCACCTATGCTTTCTTAGCTCCTAGAGTAATGTTTATTACCTGACAAACATGAAATTCCTCATCAAAACAGCAAGGGAGCCACAAAATAGATGTAGAGAGAAGGATAGGCCTTAGTTTAGACCAGTCACTTCAAACTATGATATATAGAATCACCTGCAGTTTTCTTTAAAGCATCGACCGGTTATTTTATAAAACCTAAGTGTAACTATGAAATTGTTCACTTTAATGTTTCAAAAACAGATTATTACTTACTTCATCCAGAAAATAGCCACTTTACATACTGTGTCAATAGCTGATTATGAGAGAAGAAAATATCGCATCAGAAAGCAAATGTTACTGTTTATTGATTTTTTTAAATGGGCAAAACCAATCTAAAAAAATAATGGGGAAGATACATTTTTAAAACTTAGTAAATCAATCCTTTCTTTTTCCTGTGGAGATGTGTACTTATTGTATATTGATTTTTGATATAAGTAAGTAGAATGTGGTACAGTAAAATTGCAGTAAATAAAGAAAACACACACAGATTGGTGCCTTCAACTTTGCCCCAAGTCTCTGACTCAACTCACAGGAGGCAGGTTCCAAGATGTGGCATTCTAACATGTCGTGGGATGCTGATACTTCCTGTGGATGACCACGTTCCCAAAAGCAATGCATGAAGATTATTGGTGTGACAGATTGGGGGAGAGGTGAGAGATGGAGGGAGGAAGAAGGGAAAAGATGGAAGGGAACAGTTAAGATGCGTTAAGTACATATACCTATTTCTCACAACGAATGTAATCCTTTTATACAGCAGGCATGTATTAACAAAAATAGATTAACATACTCATAAGTGGAATAAATAGGACTCAGATTTGTAAATACTGTATTTTTTCTCTAGTATGGAAAACAGATGTAAATGAATTCCAAAATGTATGATAGGTATTGTGAAATAAGAAGAAAATGTTCAAGAGGAAAAGGGAAGGGTGGGTTCAGGAAAATAAAGAAGGGAAATAGAAAATTTGATGGTTAAAAAAGGAAATAAGCCATATGTAAACAGGGGATGGGGTTGTAGGAAGGGCAGGGGAATGGAGAAGAAATGAGTATCAAGATGTGTCATGTACTGGTACAAACTCTCATTGTTGAGTGTGATCATAATGCATGTATAAAATGTACCAATAAAATCAATTCTTAAGAACTTGCGATTAAGATCCCTAAAGGAAATATAGATTTCTAGTTGACCACTGGATACATAGGTTAGCAGCTAAAGAAAAATAAAAAAGCTAGGTTTGGGGATTTGCCTTTAGATGTCAACACAGAAGAAACAGTTTATATAAATGAAGTCATGGGGGTGAATAAGGTTGTTCAGATAAAAAGTACACAGTGATAAAAACAAAAAAAGAAAGTATATCGATCTTACTGAAATATTTCCACCATATCCCTTTCTTGAACAGAAACTAAAATTGCTTTCTGGTTTTGGCTCAATACATCTAAAACCTTTTCATTCAAGACTTAGAATCTGTAGTGTTTTTCGTAGATGTAACAAAATTTTAAACAGCTACACTACAGACATCCTTGCTATTGTAAATAATTGTAATGTCTTTTGATTCTCTTCTGTTCAAACACTATACTTTTTTGTAATTTTCATGTTTTTAACTATTTTAGTGCTTTTCACAATACATAATGTTTAAATTTCTTTTAAGGACTAGGTGTGTGTGCTTACCACATCTGAATTCATTTTATTCCCCTTTCGTCTCTTCTCTCACCTCTCCCTCAGTCTCTAGATTGCTTTTCCATACATGAAAGAGCTCCTGTTTCCTATTATACAATTTTTATTTTGTTTTTTCTGAATTATTTTTACTTTGAGTTTCTAATATAAGAGAAATTATGTGATATTTAAGCTTATATATTTGATTTATTTCCCATTACATTGTGGTCTCAAGTTATGCCAAAAACAATTCTAAGAAAACGTGTTAATCAGTTTCCATTATTGTAACAAATAGCTGAGTTAATACATTTATAAGGAGCAAAGGTTTCTTTTGGCTCACAGTTTTGGAAGTTTCAGTCCATGATTAGTTGTTCCTCTTTTTCTGAGCCTTTGGTAATACAGCTCTTCATGACGGAATCATAGTTAGTTGAGCCAGACTTGCCTTGTGGTAAGGTAGAAAGGAGAGAGCAAAAGAGAGGGAAAGAAGGCTGCAGAGGTCCCATGCCCCCTTCAAGGATACTCAATAACCTAAACCCTTGCATTTGGTGCAGCCTGTAAAGGTCCTACCACCTCCCGGGAGCACTTTGCTGGGGACAGACTTAACATGTGGGCCTTTGGGAACATTTTAGATCCAAAGCATAGGGAGCAGCTATATAATAATAGATTACATCCACACATGTAGTCCTAGAGGGTAGGTATCATCATTATTAGCACCATCGTCCTCCTTTTTGCACATGATGAAACTGGAAAACAAACAAAATAACCTCCCCCAGGTGTACTCTGATGAGGGCAGGCTGGGTTTCTAGTCAGTCTGTTTCACTCTGTATTCTTAGTCAGTACCCTGAACAGCTGCCACATCTGAGTAATAAGTGTGATGTGTACCTCCAAAATCTCAAACTCCAAGCACATGCCTGCCTCAGACATAAAGCAAAGTAGTGAGTTGTCAAATTCCAAATATTGATTGGCTCTTTCACTGCTAAGAGAAAATGATAAGCAACAGTTACCAAAAGACAACATTTAGAGATTAATAAAAGGAAAACATTTACAATGAGATGATTACTTATGCATTTTAATTGAACAAATAAACACATTATTTTATACTAATAGTGCAATGCCAGTACAGTCTGGGGTTCCCTGGAGTCCTTCAAAACCACAGTATGGGACTCCAGAGGCCACCACAGTGTGCACACCTTTCTGCCCACCCCACCTGACTGCTCTGTAGCATCAGGTCACCTGCGCCCATTGTTCCCAAGAGGCCTCTGCTCCATCCAAGAAAAGGGGTATGTTTGTTTCTTAGCTTTTAATGTTACTCTCCATTTCTTTATTTGTTAACACAGTTGTCCTTTGTACTGACCCAAGAATAGTGTGGGTTCTTCCCAACATTTGTTGGCCTCATGCTTGTGTAGGGTGAAATTTATCTCAAAGAGCAGAGGAAGTCCAACTTCCTCCTGAGACCTTTGCAGATGGCTCTTGTTTCTAAGGATGCATCTCTGCTCTTTGCTGTTAGGACTCTGACTGATAGGTTAAATGTGATTGGTTAATGGGGTCACTTGGAAAAGTCATTCTCTCCTAGCAAAATGGGAAATATTTCCAGCAGCTGGGCCAAGATTCACTTCTTCATATAGAAAAGAGTCATTAACACCAGGATGAGTATAAACTCTTCAGGTAATTGTAACTCCTTAATTTTTCCCAAGTGAGTAAAGTCAGTCATTGATTTTACATCCTTTCATCTTGCCAAAGATAAAGACAAAAAAAAAACCATAAAAAACAGCCATGAAACCCAATTACTTAGAAAAAAATAAAAGTGAATGGAAAATGTGCCTTATCAATTTTAATACAATGTTCAAAATAATTACACAAGTGAAACCAAAACCATATACTCCCATGAAACCAGCTTATAACAAGTATGTGATTTCTACATAATATTTTATATTATTATGAGTATTTTTGAAGAGAGAAATCTTTCACTAAATATTTATATGAGTAAGTGGCCTAAAGAAGCTATTTTGCTTCCCAAAGTGAAAAAGAGACCAAGCAGAATTTTCTTCATCTAATTTTAACAGAATCGTAACCATGTTATGTCACTGGATCTGGATTATTTAAGGGTTACTGCAATTTTACGCTAGTTCAAAATATGCCACATATGGTGAACAGAAAATGGAGAAAAGTTGAATTTATTAAATGTTACATAAATTCAGTCCAGTCCAGATTCTTCCTTATGACTCAGATTGCATTGAAAGGACCCACACTAGCTGTTCTCCACAACTGTCAAATGCTACAATCACTGTCTCTTTGAAGATTCTGACCTAGAGTTTCTGAGGCATTAATTTGCCTCCTGCTGTTTCTCCTTATTTTGGCAACTATTATATGGAAAATATTTAAACTTAAACTGGAAAAATAAAGTCAAGAGGCTAAACAATTACTAATAATCTTAAGGGTGTCCCCTGTCAACGAACAGCCAACTCTATGCATCATATCTCTTTTCAAACTTCTATGATCATGGATCATGCAAACTGTCACCTGGGTTACCTTCTGTGTTTCTGCTTCCATCTGTAATTACTTGAGAAACAGAGGAAGCAGTGAAAGGAGATTCTTAGTCTTGGTTGAGCACTGATCAACCAACAACTCGTGATTAAACAGAAGCCCAGGAACATTTCTCCAAACAGGACAGTTCAGGTGTCATTCCTTTAATGAAACTTTCTGGTAGCTCCACCTTGAATATTCTCCTCTTGATCTGAAATCCAAAATCATCTGTAACCATTTGGTATTTAAATTTGATTTTCTAGATTCTTTAAGAGCTATGTTAGATGTAGGTGCACACTCTCTGTAGCTTCTTCGTAATGAAACTTCATAGTGTAGTGGTTTCATTGAAGACACATAATAAATATGGAGTACCAGGGGGTTTTAAAGAAGAGTTTTATTTTAGTCATCAGACATCTCACAGACTGGCATATGAGTTTAGAAGTCCTTAACTGAATTATATGTAAATATATAGGGATGCTTAAATTAAGGGAGTCATAGAAAAATTGGATCTTAGAGTTGGCATCAAAAAGGCATGTAGTACAATTTCCAATTCCCATAAACGTTTTCTTCTAGAACATTCTTGAAAGTGGGCACTGCCTCTGTTGAAAACCTCCAGTGAAAGAATAATAGCTGCTAAGTTAAAGCCTCAAAAATTCCTACTTTTTGTAACTTTTCCATAAAGCAAAATCTCATCCCTGTTCTATTTTTTTAGAAGAGAATCTGAATTTTCCACTTATTTATTTAAATCTATCCCTTTAAGGAACACAGAGTACATTGTACCTGTCCACACACATCTTAATCAAATAAGTTTTCCTGAAGCATTGAGAAAAGTTCAAAAGTCTCTTCAAGAACTTGAGATTTATAGCTGCCAGCTCATTGTGTGACAAGTACTCATCTCTAGGACAATGCCTACAATAACTCTGTTAAGTGCCTGCAACCTCTAGAAGTAAAGGAACAATGTCCCTTCTTGGCAAGGCATCTTGGTTCGCTCTGTGGAACCACAGGTAGAATGCGAATTTGGAAAACTGTGTCGCCAATATGCTTTGGCTGGAGAAAAATCTGATGTGAGATGTTTATCAGACATCCTTCTATTGTCTGCCTAACAATACAGAGCCATTCCACCAGTGGCCATTTTGGCATGCCATTCTGAGCAGAACAAAGGTGCCATGTATCAATAAGAAGAAGAATTCAGGAATACATCGTGAGTTAGCACCCAGCAGGAAGTTGACACAGAAGTGTCCAGCTCACATGGAACAGCCAAGCCAATGATGAAGACGGGATCTTCATCTTACATCCCCTGTTAGTTTTAAACCATTTGTACCAGATGTGTAGTAATAAGGACACCATCTGCCCCGAGAAGTTTGGGGTTGCTGTTATTTTTCTGGTTACTGAGTAGCTTTGAGGAATATTTGTTCCAACTATAACTGTATTATGATAACCCAATCAGGAAGGCTGGACAAGGAAGAACAGAGGATAAGCAACTCTCAAGCCAGGATACATTTGGTTTTCATACTTCTGGGGTACTAGAGCATCACAAAATGTGTCCTCCTATTTTGCCCTGACATTGTTAAGGGTTTGGGTTCCTTCAAAGCTCATTTGTAGCTAAAGAACTGTCCATGCTGAGTGCTGCCCACTCGGGCTTTTGAGGAAGTACTGACCTGTCACTCATTGTCCAAACTCAGCTTAACAAGGAACTAATATGGGAGGCCATACCAACGATGCATGTTGGGATTGTGCTTTATAGTCACTCTCTTGGTCACCTGTGAGTGCAATAAAATATCTAAAACAATCAACTTATCAGGAAGAAAAAAGTTTTGTTTTGGCTCATTATTTCAGCAATTTCAGTCTGTGGCCTTGTTGCTTTGAGCTTGTGTTGGCACATTGCATCATGGTGGAAGAAGAAGCCTGGTCACTTCATGGCATGCAGGAAATACAAAAGAAATGGGGAGTCAAGCTCCCATCCATCCCCTTCAAGGACACATCATCAATGACCTAATTCCTCCTACTAGGCTTTGCCCCTGAAAGGGTACACTGCCTCCCACTAGTGTCACAGGCTGGCACCCAAGGTTTTTGGAGATTCAAATTATAACAACCATGAGGCACTGACAGAAGCATCCATTTTCTTGTTCTATCTACACTAAGACTGAGACCTACTCTAAAGATGCAAAGGAGAGAATGTTACACACAGTTGCCAATTTGAGGATTTTTGGAATCAATCCAAAAACATGACAAAATTATTTTCTTTACTGTATTTATACCAAAGATAATTTCACAGCTCTTTTTAAACAAGGACTGAGATCTGAAGGACTAAGATGAACAAATTGGACCCATGCTTGAGAAGACCATGTATTTCCATGGGACAGAGCCAATTTCCATGTACCATGGCAAGTGCTATGGTAACAGGTGTCCACCCAGGTGTGTGCCTCATTCTTTGACTGTGGGATCCTGTGACTTCTAGCCCTTCCTCCAGGTCAAAATCACCATGAAAGTTAGTAGAATTTTTTAAAATGTAAAAAGTCACCTTATTTTGTTTTTTACCATGCAGTGAATACTACCTAAAAAGTATACATACATAAACCCATAGCACAGTGAGCACTGTCAAGTATTCTGTATCACACACAATAGAGTGTACTTGATTCTCATATAAGAGGCAGAACAGTGGGGTGGTTTATACCAATATCATCACAAATGTGTAAGAATGCACTGTGCTGTGGCATGAAGATGACTATCATGCCACTAGAGGGTAGCCATTTTTCAGTTTCATTATCTCCTTCAGGGGCTGCTGTCTAAACATGGTCTGTTCTTGACTGGACTTCGTTATGTAAAACATGACTACATTAATAGTTTTGTAACCATTTTATAGAGGAGAAAAACAGAGGCACACCTCATTTAGGTAATTTGCCCACATATGTCTTTGCATTTTTCCCTAAAAATATAAACAAATAAAAATATAAATAAATAAATCAGGGATTTTTGTTGGAAGTTTTGTAATCCACAGCTGGAAGCAAGCAGGATTGGTTTCTGGTTTAAATTCACACCTTTCAACAGTTCTTTCTGAGGTGGACTTTATCCAAAAAGGAGCAGTCTTGTGACTTCAGGGAGCCTGGGAAAGCCCCCTCACCTCCAAATTCTATACTCTCACTTCTCCAGGGGCCACAGCCATCTGTGCGCCATTTGAGAAGCACATAAGTATGGCCCTTCTGTTTGGAGAGGTTGTGGTCCACCAAGTCTGTACTCAGATGTCAGGCAAAGATCAGAACCTTTTTTGAGAGCAAGCATGGGTCAGAAGAACGTCAGAAGACTGGGCTGCAGAAAGAAGAGGTGACAGTAGGAAGAGGGGGCTGGAGACAGACCTCTGACATGACTTGTACTGGCCGGGAAGCCTGGCCGATCATGGGGCTCCTGTCAAAGGCGAGAGCAACCAGGGGCGCCATTGAGTCTGTAGGGCTAATTAGCCTCAGAGCCTAGCCCTCCAATCACCCAGCCAGTAGTTCAGCCCACTGTCCTCTTGAGGCCCATAAGAACACGAGGCCAGGCCACTGTTCTTCCTGCCATTATCGTCTTTCTGGAAGGAAACATGTAAGTGGTCAGGGCTAAATAACATTTGACAAGCCAAACCATTTTGAAAAGGAGAGGACCAGGCAAAGCCCTCTCACATGTTGGAATTCACATCCTCCACCCTATTGCATAAATCCCATCTAATTCTTCAATTCTCCAAAACCTCAGGCATCACAGAGCCTGTTGAGTGGTGGAGAAATTTTTGGCCTATAATTTCTCAAACCTTAAGTTAATTTGCATCTCCTACTATGGCTCCCTAGCAGCCAGAAACTCCCAAGATGCATTTGAATGATAGCACCTTCAGGTAACAAGCATCATCTGTAAATTTGTTCCACTTAACTATTGGGCTGCATACGAGCAAGATAAATGTAGAAACATTGCTATGCTTGCTGTAGGATGACACGGCAACCGTATGATGCAATTGGGCAGATGTTCTGTGGTTTTCAACTCAAAAATTCATGATCTGTCATGTGTTTAGACTTGAAATCATTAGTCTAAGCTCATAACGCTTGTCACATAAAGCGAGTGGTTCTTAAATATTGCCAAAACACTACAGTGTCTTTGATTTTTTTCCCTCAATTTTAAATGGTCAAAGTGTTTATTTTCCCAGTGGAAAATGAGTCATGGGTTTTTGCAGCCTAACTAGGACTTGCTCTAAAAATGTTTGAGATGTGTAGTCTTCAAGTGTAGTAGGAATCATTTTTTAAAATTGCACACTTGATCTGAAGATGCTTAGAATGGACTCAAAGGATTGAAACTACTATGTCCAATAAAACTTCAGATGCCTTCCCTCCACTGTCACCACCACTGAAGGCTGAATTGCTGCTCTCTGTCTTTCATCTGGTTCCAACTACTTCAGAGACAGATTGAGAGGAATAATTAACTTTAAATAGTATTTTAGTCTCATTATAAAAATAGTATCTATGCACATTCAGAATTTTATAAAATACAGCAAAACCCAAAAGCATAAAGGGTAATGACCAGCTATTTTACCATTTATCCTTGGTACATCAGAATACTTCATGAGTTCTTGCTTTCAACAAATACAGGTATAAATATAGACTTTTGGGTTACAAAATTAGAATCATTCTGTACACGCTGTTACGCAAGGTGCTTTTCCAGAGCAATATATCAAGAATACTTCCCTGGGTATTAGATGTTATTTTCATTCAACATCATTTTTATGGCTGCAAAATAAAATAAACTACAATATAAATACACCAGAGCTTATTTAAACAATTCTGTCAGGTACAGGGCCTTGTCATTATAAAAACAATTTCATGTCATCTTGGTAGCTAAATCTTTCCCTTCATCCAGATTTTCCTTTTACAATTAAATTCTAGGATGGAGTCATTGTATTGAAGGTCATGAATATGTACCAAATTTTTGAAACTTACAGTCAAATGTTCTTCAAAAGGGCATCTTTTCTTTTTTTGTGCTGTAGATGTCGAGTGGCAGAAAGCCCAGCTTCCTGCTTTGGCTGGAAAGCCTACTCTGTAGTCTCGGTGAAGGAGGCTGGGCTGAGCTGCTTCTTGAAGGAAATTTCCCACAGTCTGGCCACACCCTTGAACCATAAGGACAGCCTTTTACCCCATACCTGTAGTTGGGAGCTAGAATCCAGTGGTAATGGTATTGGGTTTGGAGGCAAGATGTCTGAGTTTAAGTCCTAAGCCACACACCAAACCCGTGATAAAACTGGGCAGGTAGTCTGTGTTTTTCAACTCAAATTTCTTGATCTGACACAACTTATAAATAGTTCATCCATCACATTTGTGGATTATGAGCAGAATATCTGCAAAGTTCCACATCTAGTTTCCCTGAAAACAATTGACCATAAAGAGAGAGCTTAAAAATGACCTTTGAGAACAGAAATGTTCTGTATTTCATGAATGGATGTTCATTTTAAAAAACAAAACAAAGCTGCATAAGCTGCATGGCATCCTTCTGCCTCCGGGTGTGCTGAAAGCATCTGTATGTAAACAGCGTTTTGCACAAGTCTTTAGGATCATGACCCAGAACTAGGTGAGAAACAGAATCCTATTCAGAGAAGATTTGTTTCAAGTCAACAGCTCCCTTACTCGCCCCACACAGAGACATCACGTTCTTAACTGTCGCCACTGGAAAACAGCCCAGAAAGGATACAGCCTCTTAGGCAAATTGAAGAGGCAGTTTGAGGGAGGTGAATATGAACTGGGATTGACTTTTATGGCCTGCTCTCTGCCATAATTTATTATTCTCACCTAACAGTTTCTCGGGGTGGGTCAGGCCGAAGCTGTAACTTGTCCAGAGGTATCTACATTCATTCAGCAGCTGTGAGAGAACTTGTGCTATGCTTGGACTTTTTTTCTTAGAACAGAACATGAGTTTTCTTTCTAGCATGAGAATTTTCATTTGTTTCTGGAGAGCTTACTATATAAGGAAGACTGGGCAAAACATTTTACATACATTAGCCGGCTTTGTCATTAAAATAACTCTGTCCAAGGTTCAGTAATCCTAATTCTAAAGGTAAGGAGACTGGACAGAAAGGGGCAAAGGAATTTCACCAGAGCCAAACAGTTAGGAAATGATGGGATTTTGGTCTGATTGCTCATCTGTCTGACTTCAAACACAATTTCTTTTTATTAAAATGTTTTAAAGAAGCTTAGAATAAAAAGACCAAGAATTCTCAGGCATCCCAAAGATGCTGGTATCCATGATAAAATAAAATGCATTTTGTTTCCTCAAAAGTATAAGGTCCTTGGGCCGGAGGGTTAGCTCAGTGGTTCCAGCGCCTGCCTCGCAAGCCCAAGGTCCTAAGTTCAATCCCCAGTAACCACATACAATGCTGGGTGTGGAGGCCCACCAGCCATCAATACCACATACCACAATGCCGGGCGTGGTGGCTCACGCCTGTCATCCCAGCACTTGGGAGGCAGAGACAGGAGGATTGCTGAGTTCCAGGCTTGCCTGGGCTACATAGTGAGCTCAGAGCCAGCCTGAACTACAAAGTAAGACCCTGTCTCAAAAAAAAAAAAAAAAAAAGTATAAGGTCCTTAAACTTATTCCTGATTATTGGTGTAGAAGTCTTGTGCTCCAGCAATAAATTCTTAGACTCCCAAATCCATGTTAGTATAAAAATATTTTGACATTTAATCCTAAAATTGACATTTGATCATGTGCCCAATGTTTCTTGAACTGTTTGACCTCTATATACATTTAGAAATAAACTTTATATTGTGATCAGTATGTATAACCCCACATACATATGAGTTAAATTTTCACAAAGCAATACTTCTATGCAGAGTGCACCCTGTGTTCTATTCTGTCTTGTTTTATTTTGTTTAAAAATGTCCATTTATGATTCAAGAGGAGAATTTTGTGACCTACTAGTTGGGAGGTGGGATCAGCACACTGCTGCAGGTGAGAGATTTGATGAATAGTGGACATTGCCCTGTTCTCCCGAGTCCATCTCCACTGCTGGCCCCACCCCTTCCTCCCCGGTGCTCATCCACCGAGAGTGGAATCCACGCTTCATATCAAATGTTTTAATTTCACAAAACTCTCCTTCATTTCTTACTTCAAGGGAAGTCTGCCCTCTAATGATGCAAAAGTACCATTGATTTCAAAGATAACCTCAGAAAAGGAACAAAAAAGGAAATTTTAAATGTAAAAGGACTGAATGGGACTTTAGAATTCACTTAATCTGAATTTCTTATTTCAAAGTAAGGGGAAGCTGAGGCCCAAAGAGGCATCTGTTGTCACAGTCCCAGAGAGGTCGGTTCTGGGTGAGAAGGGTGGTGTCTACACCCCAGCACGGACCAACAGGATGCTTTCTCGGAATCTGAGTTCTCTTAGAACCAGCGGCTCAGAGCAGTCAGGAGCGAGATGCCATATGTGAGCCCTATATCAAGTGATGGCAAACAACATTGAATCCATACTTTTAGGAAGAGCCTTTCATTTGGGCTCCAGGGAGAAGGCCAGGAGGGTGAATTTATCCTTTATTCTGAACACCTTGACTAACAGGTAGTCGGACTGAGAGTCCGAGAGTTGTTTGATAGGTTGCCATGGAAACATTTCCTTGCCTATCATTCAGAGCTGAAGGCAGCACAGAGGGGAAGAGCTTCTGTCTACTATACACTGCTAAAGCACCCTTTCCCAGTTCCCTTCCACATTGACCAAACAGCATACAATTTCTGCTTGGTGGCCCTCAAATAACTATTTGTCTATTGTCTGGTGGACACAGCCAACTCCATCCCATTACTCATTATTTCTCCAGTGTCCCTGGAGGTATTTCCAGAAATTATCATTCACGTTTGTTTCTGTGGTGTTAGGTGTATTTGGAAAAGAACTTTCACTTACCTACTTTCTACCCATCTTTTAAGATAAAACTTAAACATCATCTTTGGTACAAGTGAATTTTTAAATGGTTCCCAAGGAAACAGAAGCTGCTCTCCTGTACTCCTTTTTATACATGTCCCACTTAGCATCACTAGATTATTCTGGCACTTTCAACTTTTATGCTTTACCTTTTAACATAGTAAAGAATAAGTGGTAGGTGTGAGGTTTAGGCCCAGATGCATAACTCAGGAAAAAAAAAATCAGCCTATCAACTAAAAGTCTACAATTCAGAGACTCTCCTCCTCGCATATTTATTAAAACTGTTTCTCTGGGGTCTGCAAGTTGCAAGGTGTCTGAAGATGATTACAAGAATAGCT
>PVIC010006287.1:0-32845 GCA_004025085.1 Thryonomys swinderianus
TCTCTCTCTCTCTCTCTCTCTCTCTCTCTCTCTCTCTCTCCCTATTTTTGTACTTGGGATCGAACTCAGGAACTTGCACTTGGAAAGCAGGTGTGGAGGCACTGAACTACATCTCTGACCCCACTGGTCTTTTTTTAGGGCACTAGAATGTAGCCAGGTAAATTGATGCCCAACTTCATGATATTCCCCAGGATCCCTTCATTAAGAAGGGTCTGAGAGAATGTCAGTGAAAGTAACATGGATACTTTGGAGTCAATGCCTCAGGCAATGGATATACCTCCTCCTGCTCTTTTTATCCCCTGTCCACTGGCTGCTCTGTGTGGCAGTGACTCAGCTGTGGCCTTTTTTTTTTTTTTTGAGACAGGCTCTCTCTTTGTAGTTCAGGCTGGCCCTGAGCTCACTATATAACCCAGGCAAACCTTAAACTCACAGCAATTCTCCTGCCTCTGCCTTCCGAGTGCTGAGATTACAGTTGTGAGCCACCATGCCTGGCACTGTGGTATGTGGTTACTGGAGATCGAATTTGGGACCTTGCATTTGCAAGGCAAATGTTGGAACTACTGAGCTAAATCCTTGGCCCAAGCTTTGGCTTTCTATTGAAGGAGAGACTCTAGGATACTTGTTTTCAGTGTTGTCCAGGAGCAACAGCAACAAATGGATCGTTGAAGTGTGCTGACACATAGACACATGGGCCACACCCAGACCAGCTGAAGGAGAAACTCTGTGGATGTGGCTTGGAAATTAGCAATTATGTTTAAACAAGCCCTCCCAGTGTGCATACCCAAGGTTGAGAACCAGTGTCCTAAAAGGAGGAGGAGGTTAAAAAAGTGAGAGAAACCTGAGTACCTGAATGTCCACTTGGAACAAAGCTGGATCTACAAATGTAGAGCTTAGGAGATAATTTGAGTGGAAAATGATCAAACAGTGCAACATTTAAAGCCACAGGAATGAATAAAGTAATCTAAAGAAAGGGACAAAGAGAAGGAAAAAGAGCCTAAAATTAAACTATGGGTAACTCCACTATTTGGAGGGAGGGAAGAACAAAGGAAAGCCTGCAAAAGAAGCCTGAGAAGTGGTAGTTAGGGAAATGAAAGGCAAAGGGTGTGATGTTATGAAGACCAAAAGGGTAGTATTTCAGGGAGAAAATTTGGGGTCCCTCTGCTGAATGCAAAAATTCTCCCTTCCTCATTCAGTGACCCCATGCATTTTAGAACTGTCCCTGACTCAAGGGTGGTTTGATGGAGTAAAAGTGGTTCCCCCCTTGTGAATGTTTGGTATAGGATCGGACACAAGGCAAATTTCAGCCTATAAGAAGCAAGGAGAAGAGTGTCAGAGACTTTTGTCTCTTTTTCTTTAACAAAGAACAGGAAGCCAATATCTGTTTCTCCCATGAGATATAGATAATATAGTATTAAATAAAGTAGTCCTTATTTATCTATAAGGAATATATCCAAGACCTTCAGTGGGTTCCTAAAACAACAGATACCATATATGTGTGTTCATATATATATATATATATTCATATAGATGTAAATTTTTTTCTCTATATATACCTATGATAAGGTTTAATTTATAGGTACCACAAGAGATTAAAAAAACAACAATAAAATAGAACTATAATAATATGCTATAATAAAATATGTGAATGTAGTCTCTCAAAAATTTGTACTGTTCTATACTCACTATCCTTGTAATGGTATAATACCTACATGATGAGGCAAAGTGGGATGAAGGACATGGGGACTGTGACACAGGTTAAAGGCTACTTGAATGTAAGAACAGCGTACCTTGACAGTTGATCTTGACAGCCAAGTTGGTTACTATGTGACAATGAATGAGAAGCATTCAGCAATATGGATAAGGGGATAAGGAGGTAACTCAGGTCCCACGTAGGCCAGAGGATGACAGTGCAAGGATTTTTCATGCTACTCAGAATGGTGCAGAATTTACAACTCACGTTATTTCTGGAAGTTTCCATTTAATATTTTTAGACTACAGTTGAATAGGAATAATAGAAACCATTAAAGCAATATTGTGGATAAGGAAGGACTACTGTGTTACTGGCAGCTGTCTCAAGATTACAAAAGGATCAGGAGAGAACCACTTTAAGATTATAAGTTTCCTCATTTGTAAAATAGAGATAACAGTAGTATCTACCTTAGCATAAAGCTGGCACTTTGAACATCAGCGCCAAAAAGATTAAAGGAACCAAACCCCTTGATGACATGGTTGAGAAGCCAAATCTACCAAACTAAACTTTCTATTATGTGAGTTAATACACTTCCTTTTCATTCAGGTGGTTTAATTTAGGATTTCTGCTACTTTTAGCATGAAACAGCTTATCTGATACAGTGATATATGAAGGCTGTCTCTATATTTTAATTGTCAGAGAGTCACCATTTTATTGCAAGTTCTCAAGAAGGATGACTTGTATGACATATTGTTCAACTAGAGTTGGAAAGCACTTTTCTAATGAAATGGAATCAACATCTTAATCTAGTAAGACAATAACAAAATATGATTCAGAAAGAAAATGAAAGAGCATGTATATAAGGGGTGGGGAGTTGTGGGTGGGTAGGGATGAGGGTAAAAAACTTGTGTCATACACTGGTACAAGTTCCCCAGTGTCTGTGATTGTGAGCTGTATATAAAATGTACCAATAAATATCTGGAAAAAATAAATAAAAAATCATTTTAGGAATAATGGATTATGGATTTTATGTATGTGAGGATGAATATATATTTCCCATCAATATATTCTGCTATAATGCAAGTCACATTTTAATATTAAAACCTCACCGAAACTAATTTTTTGAATTCTCATTTGGCATAAATGTTGCATAAATTGAAAGTCTATGTCTTATCTTTCCCTCAACCTTGAGTAATTGCAAGGATTGAAAATTAGATCCATAGAAAGAACATCTTGAATGTTAAATATGCAAAATACTACAAATGAAAAATCTCTATACAAAGTCATTGGTTTGACTGGTTAAAATACTGATATCTTTATTTTATTTAGAAAATTATGTTAAAATACAATGAAGCTTAGTATTTCAAATTAATTTTATTTACTACCGGAACACTGAGGTTGTGGAAAGAATGTTAATCTAAAAATCAAGAGTTGTGTTTATTAGTTTTATCCTTGCCACCAGTTATATGGTTCTAGCTAAACTTTTGTTATTTTATCCAGCATAAGGAGGAGAAATAAGTAACCTGTAAAGTTCTTCCAGTTTTATAATTTGAACTGTGTCTTAAATTTCTAAGGTAAAAATAACTATAGGCACATTTCATATTATATATAACCTACCTACTCTATTTTCAACTCCAAATTGGTAATTGCTTCCAATTCATAACTTGGTCTCTTTTCAAACATTTCTCTTAGAATTATTTACTAGGAGCAGGTGGGAAGCTTCCATATAGATGAGTTTTAATTAAAATACCTGCATACCATGCACCAGCAGCCGCGTTTTAAAGAGAGGTGCAAATAGATTGTCACAATGTGAAAGAAAAATTCTTCTTTGTGGTGATTAGAAACAGGGTTACAATTAAGCATAACTCTCAAATCAGCAATGTATTCCATAAACCATGAGATTATCATTAGCAACATTCCTATTAAAAATGGTATTGTTGACATTTTCCCTCGTACTGTGGTACATACTTCATCAACAGGATTAGTTCTGTGGTATGAAGTTTATAGAATTTGGTCTGTGATACAGTGTCTTCTGTGGCAGGCTTGTTCTGGGACAATGCCCAAAGACAGCATGCACAAAGGTGGGTAGCCATGATGCTCCATGTGTCTCCCCCAATATTAACTGACAAATGTTACATGTACTTCCTTTGATCTAGTGTTTCTCTTATCGCTCTCTTCACCACCCTCACCAGCCCTCCCCCAACAAAAGACATATAAATGTACACAACTTTTTATTCAGGGCATTTTCTTTGTAAATTCATGTCTCCTATAATTTTTACAGGCAGTAGTACTTAACCTTTGGCTTCATAAATATGATTCAATTGAGTTAAACTGCCGTTCTTCTAGGACTTAAAAGGTAAAATGCCAATATAAATATGTGGTAATTATCACCAGAACTGCTCATTTTTAACTATTAAATTTAAACAAAGAGCAATGGCTGTTTGTTCATGCAAAACAAACAGTGCCTGCTTAAGATCTTTTTGATTAATCTGCTTCCCCAAGTGCAGATTCAGGAGAAACACTGCCTCAGGCTCAGCACACACATCCAGAAAAGAAAAAAAGCTTTGCTGTTGCAGGAGACTTGTAGGGTTTTCCCAAAGAAGAAACCTAACGTTAAATGATGCAGGATCAGGGAAAGGAGGGAAACCAAATTCTGAGGTGCAGCCACACATCTAAGGCTTAGCACATGCTGCCCTGTTTTAGAGCAAGTGTAAAAAAAGAAAATGGGTGCTTTGCTGTTGGGGGAGAGAGCAGTCAAATAGGTACAAGTAGAAGAATTACAAGGAAGGAAACTGCTATCAGGCCTATTTCCAGATCATATTAGAAAGTGCATCTGAATAAGATAATGAGAAAGAAATGTCCTTTAACCAAAGCTTCTGAAGCCTAGACACCTACGTGGGAGCTGCGCTTCTCACCTGGAGGGAGTGGTTAACACAACTAAGATCCTAGTAGGCTATTTTGGGAACACTCATTACCTCCTTGCTCCTCGGGTATCTCAACTTGAATAGAAACACAAATATTTACAAAATCCCAAATTTGGCTGGAATTCCTACAAAAAAGTATACAAAGGTAGAGATGAATGTTTAGGACATAACGAAGCAAAAGAGAACATCTTCCTAAAGAGGTGTGGGAAGCCACAGAGAGGGCTTCAAACAAGCATAGGATGGATCAAGAATGTCTGTCAGACCTGAGGTGATCACTAGGTTACACAAGAGAAATGAGCTAAGTGCCCGCCACACTTTGGTGCCTACGTCTTTTAACTATCATCAGGGCTAGCACATCACCAGAGGGCAGTGGCTGGGGAAGGAAGGGGCTGGTAGAACAAGGGGATGAGCACACCCCAGCTGCTGACAGGAGACACTGGCTGACGTCCCACAGGGGGCCAGGGCATGTATGATTAACACTTGTACATTGGCATATGAGTGTGTGTAGCGGAGGGATCACCAGAGGAGCAGAATCCTAAATACCCAGATAGAAGCCAAACAGCCCCATTGAAGTCATTTATGGGACTCTTCTAGGTGGATTCATGGCTTATTTAGCCACTTTATGTTAGGTTGGAATATTTCATATCCTATTCTTTCTTGGATGAGAAAGCTGATATGCAGATTTATTATCTTTCCACTCAATTTTGAGGAAAAGTAGAATAACCTGGGTGATGGGCCACTGCAACAGTCTGGAAAGGAGGTAAGTCAGGGACAGGAATCGATATCAATATGGACAATGTTTGATTTAGGAAGAGGGAGATGAGATTTATGAATGACAACTCATGACAATCAGTCATGACACTATATGATCAATTATCATTATGTAACAATGATTGGAGAAAAATCAGGGTTTTGTGGAGGATTGACTCATATAGTAAATAAATGTAAACTATTACAGGAAAAGGACCATCCTAGGTATAGAGGACACAAAGAGGAACATCAGTATCACTGTGATATGGAAGGCCCCTGGATAGTGGAGAATTACATGAATTAAAGAAAAGTTGAAGCTTATTATGTTCTCTCAGATGCAAGAGCCAGGTCTCATGAGATCCCAGCGAGGATGCCCAACGGCCTGGCAGCTAAGGACAGGTTCCAGAGCACTAGTCACGTCTGATGGGATGGCAATATGCATCCATACCCTGGTGCGGGGCATCCTGGGTAGCCAAATCCTTTTTAAACCATAAACCCTGGTTTTCAAAGTGCTTCAGTTAAATGGATGTATGGGATGAATGGTCAGTGGGGCCCTGTTTCAGTGGAAGTGAGTTAGGACAGACCAAATGTCAGGGAAGGACCATCAGGATGATGCAGGTGAAACTCCCTAGGTCAAAGCAGCTCCAAAGTGCGTCTTTGCCTCATCTGCTCTGTGCTTCAGCCCGTCTTCCACCCAAGAGAAGATCCTTTCCTTCTAACTCTGCCAGCTCAGGCAGCAAGGCCATCTCTGAGCCCACTGTACTGGCCAGCAGCAAATGAGGGAACCCATACAGACTCACATTTTGACCTCTTTCAGCCCTAGAAAAACTACTTGCCTGTCACACTGATCAATAAAATTCCTTTACAATGACCAATTTCACAAGGGTGCTGGTGTTTAGGGAGAAATGAGGAAGCACAAGGTGCACGGGAGTGCTTCCCGTTACAGAGTGCTGGATCAGTGAAACTGTGCTGCGTGAGGGCAGCCAGTGGAAGCCTTCTAAAGAGAGGGAACCACATGCCAAAAAAGGGAGCACTGGAGATCTCAGAACTTGAAAGAATGTGGTCTGGACCGACCCCAGGGTGTGAAGAAGCATTGAGCAGCAAAGCACGAGAGGACAATTGCTACGGAGTTTGGAATCATTCGGTAGAGATAGATGGATGGGTTATCAGACAATTGAAAGTAGAAGTGACAGGATCAGACGCTGATTGTAGAACCACCATTTCCGTATATAAAACGATCATTTGTGGCCATTGTGCAGTTTACTTACTACCCTCTTCATTCTGATCGAGTCCTGTAATTTAACTCAATGAGATTAGTGAGAGATTAATTACATAGCGCAAATGGGAATGTGTTGGAGAGCGTCCAGGAGGAACGAGGTTTGCGTCGTATAAGAGCACTATTGTAGTCCGGAGAGGAAAATATTGGACACACGGGACTGAAACTCTGGAGAAAAGACCAGGGAAGGCAGCAGGAGTTGCATTTTAACTTTGCCAGGCTGAATACCGACCGGGGTGAGGAATCAGTTTAGTATGAGGAAAAGAACTGAGATGAATCTGCTCGGTTCTGGGTCCGGAAAGGGAGTGAGCGGAATGGATCATGTTTAAGAGCAGTGTAATACAAATTACATGTGATGACTCTGAACCTAGACTTACAGAGGCTGTGTTGAGATTTTGAGGGTGGGCACTGCGATGGGATGGTTGTCTATGATTGCATAACAAATTACTCCAACATTGTGTGATTTAAAACAATAGTATTTATCTCATAGTTCATTTAGTGCCAGGAATGTCGATATGCTGTAGCTGGATCTTCTGTTTCAGCTGTCAGCTGGGCTGCAGAAATCTCAAGGCCCCTTCAGGGTAGTATCCACTTCCACATTTGCACATTTGGCTGTTGGCAGGGTTGAGCATTCTTTTTTTTTTTTTTTAAATTTTTGGGCACGGTCTCACTTTGTAGTTCAGGCTTGGCCTGAACACACTATGTAGCCCAGAGTAGCCTCAAACTCACAGCAATCCTCCTGCCTCTGCCTCCCAGAGTGCTGAGATTACAGGCATGAGCCACCATACCAGGCAAGGGTTGAGCATTATTGTGTGTTGCTGGCCTGAGGGCATCTTTAGCTCCTTACAAAGTGGGTATCTCTAGAAGTGGTTCACATTATGGTAAGTGGTGGCATTCAGAGGGCAAGCAAATATGAAGACAGAGCCTTTTTGTAACCTAAACTTGGAAGTGCAGCCCCATGATTTTGCTATGTCCTGTTTGCTAGCAGCCAGGCACTACTCCAGACCATTCTCAAGGGGAGAGGGTGACACACAGAATGTGAACAGTTAGAAATCCTAGAGAGCCATCTCAGAAGCTAGGAAGTATGGGCTACTAGTCATGAAACACTGAGAAAAGACCCCTATATTCAATGTACCAATAAAGATAAAAATCTAAAAAAAACTTTGCCATTTCAAGGGCAACATCAGAAACTAAGCCTGAGATTATTGAAAAAGAGGGAACATGAGGGGCTGAGAAGGGGAGCCCTTCCACTTAGGCATTCAAAACAGTGTAGGAAAGAAAAAAAGATTCCAGAAGACAGCAAAGAAGAAATACTGCTATGATTTCTCCAGAAATATGTGTAACATCTGCTGGGCAAAGAATTATACCAGAATTTGTTTCACTGCTAATGAGTTATTAATCAGAATTCTTCTGCATCTTGGTGTTGAACAGTCACAGCTGGGACACAGGCTTTCTCTGTAAGTTTCTGATGGTTCCACTTCTCATTCTTCTACTGAGTAATGACAATATTTTTCTGCCTGTAATGTATGTGAATTCTACAACAGAGCTGGTTGGCTTGTTTATGCTGCATGCCAGTTACTAGATAAATAATTATATGCAGTAAGGCATAGTATTACAACTGGCCCACCCTGAGACTCATGCCCACCTCTGTGGCTAACACTGAGATCCCGGTTTTATTAAGTAATATTAATTTATATTTTCCAATAGGCATATGGAAAGATTCTACTTCCCTGTCTCAAAAAAGTAACTTACAGCCATGAGACTCTTTGACCAGTGAAAGTGAGCAGAATGGGTGTCATTTTTAAAAAACAGCTTTCTTCATCTATAATTTATACACCATAAAATTCACCCTCTTAAATGATATGATTTAGTAGAATTTGTGGCATATTCACAGACTTGTACAGCTATCATCACTAATTCCAGAATATTTTGACCCCACCTTCCCAATATTTCACATACCTTAGTGGTCACCACCTATTTCTTCCTCCTGTCCTCCCCTTGTCTACTGGCAATGCATTTTCTATCTCCATGGATTTGCTTATTCTAGACAACTGATATGATATTTAGCCTTTTCTTTTTTGTTACTGGCTTCTTTCCCATATTTCAAGGTTCATCCATTTTTGTATCATGTATCAGTACTTCATTCCTTATGAATTAAATATTACATTGTATAGTATACCACATTGTGTTCGTCTAGCTGCCAACTCATTGACATTTGGATCATTTCCTCTTTGGGGCTCTTATGACTAATGCTGTCACATAACAATTATTTGTAACAAACTTTTAGGTGGACATCTTTTCAGTTCTCATGTTTACATACAGAGGAATGTGATTACTGGGCCTGTGCTTGTTCTTACTACTACTTCTCTTGGTTCTTTTCAGAGAACTTTCAATAAAACAACACAGTATTTTGCAAAGCACTTACATTCTTTTATGTTCCTACCAGCAATGTTTAAGTTTCCAATATTTCTACTAACATTACTTTCTTCCTTTTAGACTTAGCTCTCTTTTGTGGTATCTCATTGTGGTTTTGGTTTGTATTTCCTTAATGACTAATAAGGTTGAGCATCATTTCACCTCCTTATTTGTCATTTGTAAATCTTTTGAGAAATGTCTGTTCAAATATTTTCTTACTTTTTAATTAGGCTTTCATTTAATTGTTATAAGATCCTTAGTATGTTCTGAATTTGAGTCTTTTGTTAGATTTGCAAAAGGTTTTTCTCATTCCTTTGGTTATCTTAGCATTTCTGAAGGGTGAACTTTTAAAATTTTGATGAAATACAATTTATCTATTTTTTCTTTAGTTGCTTGTACCATATAGAAGAAATTGTTTTTCATTATATATAAGAAACTTGAGGTTACTGAGTTATTCATTCCTATGTTGAAAGTTTTATAATTTTAGATTACATTTAGCTTACATTTACATTTCACATTTCATTTTCACAGTTAGGTTTATGATCATTTTGAGTTAATTTTTGCACAGGATATGAAATGATGACTCAAATTTCTCCTTCTTTATGTGCATATTTAGTTGTCTGAACTCCAATGTGGAGGAGACTTTTCTTTCTCCCCTGAACTCTATTGGTACCCTTTTCAAAAAACAATTGATTGTTTATGTAAGGCTTTACTTCTGAGATCTCAGTTCTACTTCTCTGATCTATATGTCTAGCTTTCTGCCATTACATGTGCATCTTTTTTTATGTGGATGTAGCTCAGTAGTAGAATGCTTGCTAGAATACTTGTAGCTCTGGGTTTGATCCCCTGCAGTACAAAAAAAAATTCTTTAATGTTTTAAGAGCCAGTGGATAATTTACCATTCGTTTCCCTCTGCCTGCTCATTGGCAATTCTCTCAAAAGAGATTGGAATTTTAGTGTGACTTCCAGAGGGATATTAATGTGGAGAAAAGCTCTAAGACAAAGCACTCTAGGTATACAGTGTGAATGAGAATTAAAATCTTGTTTGAATTTTTTAACATGCAGAGACTGGGTACTGGCCTATTCTATCAAATATAGTTCCCTAATTAAAATTAACTACTCAACAGAGAGAAAATGAAATACACACATACACATTCACAAAGACAGAAGATGAGAAAGTGTGCTGGACAAGCAAAACTTCAACTATATTTTTAAAGCTTAAAGGGTTTGAATTGGCCCTTATTGTGTTTTATATTTCTAGAGGTAGCTTGGGAAAATCTTGGTTTCTGCCAGTCAATCACATGACAACTTGGTCCCAGCTACTAGAGGGCTCATAACTCAGTGTATAAAATGGCATCTCTATGTCAGGATCTTATCCTTTAGTTGGAGAGACAGAATATATACATGGAAAAAAAAGACCTGCATAAACTACTATATGATAAGTGGTACTAGAGAGGTTTAAAGGAGAAGAAGCCACAGCAAGCTAGAATAGCTAAGAAGAGCTTCACTGTACTGTGCTTAAGTTATGTCTGAAGGAAAATCAAGCACTCAGACAATCACAGAGGAAAAGAAAAATGCACTGGTACATGTGAACGGTGAGGTAGGCAAAGGAAGTCCATCTTACTTAGGAGACCTGAAACAAGAGGGTCTGCTGAGAAGTAATTTAAACAGTTTGGAGGCTAACTTGAAGAAGTCTGGAATGATGAGTCTAAGTGTTATTCTGTAGGTAGAGGAGAAATACTGAACATTTTTGTGCAGGAAAATGATGTTTTGTGAAATTAATCTTACGGTAGTGACATTAAAAGCAATGAAGGTAATTTTAATTCCTCATCTCTCAAATGGCCATTAAAGGCAGCTCTTTAATGTGTCTGATTGCCTTGCTCATCAGGGTAGTCCACAGAGACCTAGAAGTGCTCAATTACAGGGGCCCTCCATATCTGCAGGCTCTTCATTTGTAGATTCAACCAACTTCAGTTATAAAAATATTTTAAAAATCGATCTATGCTGGACATGCATACACTTCTTTCTATTACTCCTTAAAAAATGCAATGTTAAAAACTATATAACATTTTATAGCTTATAGCAATTATAAAGAATGAGAAATTATTTAAAGTACATGAGAGGTATGCCTAGGTTATAGGCAAATTCTGTTCCATTTATTTAACGGGCTTGAACGACCATAGACTTTAGGATCTGCAGGGGGACATAGAATCAATTCCCTGAAGATATCAAAGGATGAATATATTTCACTGTCATTCTCTAAGCTAGAATCAGAATAGCTTAATATTGGTGTTTACTATATTAGGTACTGGAATGGCAGTACATTAAATGAAATGATGTGTCAAAATGGTCAAAAACCATACTGAATGTGGTGCTTTAAAATTTTGGATTCATTATGGCCCTATAAACAGACTCTAGAGACAACTGGTAGTAATTAATAGCGAAGGGAATCGAAGACTCAACCATCTGAGTGTGGCAGTCATGAGCTGTTTTGAGTGAGAATTAGCAAATATTTTCCCAACTGTCAATTCTAAGAAACATGCAAACAGATTCTGTGTAAGTGAATGCAGCAGTGAACCTGTGTCTCTGTTAAACCACAGAGAAATGAAATAAGCTGATTTTAAATTTCTAAAGGGAACTTAAACCACCTGCTAAGTTGTAGAATTTAATTTGCAAGATGAATACTTGGCAATGTGACACTTCTTTCATAGCTTCATTTGCTGTTTTAATAAAAATGTTCACAATGCTTTGGTTCCATCTGTTAGAGAGAGTGAAAACAGCTAACTGCTATTCAAACAACAAAAAATACAGCTTTCTAGAAAACTATATCTAGTGCGCCAAAATGTAAGGAGGTATTTATAAATTTTAAACTTCTGCTTTGCTTCTAAAAAATGTTATAGTAATTGCACTGCATCTTGGACTCAACATATAAATAATTTATGCAAAAATTTAAAATTTAAATTATTCCTCCACACTCCAAATGCAAACAAATGCTTTCAAAGTTATCATGACCATGAATCTTACTGCAGCAGGCTACAGATTTTCATTATAACAATTTGTAAGCAAATATTTGGTTATTTTTATAAGCCACAAATCTGGATGAAGGAGGAAGTGATGTATAATAAACAAAAACTGTGCAAACCACAAAGTATGTTTGTTGCTACATCTCCGGAGTGGTGATAACAATAAGCTATAGTACGACAGCCTCCCTATTAGATTGATTGAATTTCTGTATTTTCCCCCTTCAGAATAGATCAGGATTTTATAACTTTCAATATTTCTTTTTCAAGCTGTCAGTACTTAACACCACACTGGAATCTACTCAGCACAATCTATGTATTTGAACAGTTAAATGAGTACAACTGTAGTCAATGTGATATCACAGACAGACAAAGAGGAAAGTAACAGGGACAAAACATAAAAGAAGAAAGAAGAGCCTTGCTGGCTCTCTGCTCCATGGAATTATCTCAGACATTAGTATCCATTTGTCTTGCCTTGTAGTGGATAAAACTGAATTGGAGGAAAGCTAAGGCTGACAGTGACATATAGGAAAAGGCCCTGCTGTTTTTCCTATGCTGCCTCCTTGTGTAAGGAAACTGTTTTTATCTTTCCTGCAGGAAGATGATAGCACATGAGAGTGTCATCTTGTGATTCAATCTGGCACTTGGTTCAAGGTGCCATGGTCTTGTCTCAGTTCAACAGGTACCAAGAGTTAGCCTCTTTGAATATTAGTTTTAGATATCTGAGTTCAAACCTAGACTGGTAGTTGTGAAACTATGACATATGTGTTATTTGTTTTCCTTTTAAGTAAAAAAGATGCTAATGTATGAGTTGTTCTTTTTTTAAACTAAAACCTCAGTATTCATGTTTAATTGCAGTGTTGGCATTGTGTGATAAAAAGTGGGCTTTGTGTCATAGTTTAGACACTTGTCTCTAAAAATTTCACCATCACTTGTCGTGGCCCCTTGAAAGAAATTAAGACTTAACAGGTTAAATGACTAGCTAGTCAGTTGATTAACCCATAGAACAGAAAACAGGGGGGGAAAAAATTTCCTTATGATCACTCCAAATTTCAACTAATTTAAGATTCAAATTAAGAAGGAAATGAAAAATAATTTTGTTTACCTAGTCATTCCATAACCACTACCAGAACAACAGAACTTATGTCTCATTGCCAATTTTAGGATGGGGTGAAAGCATCCAAAGGAAAGATAACTGTGCTAATTACAAAGA
Source organism: Thryonomys swinderianus (assembly GCA_004025085.1). Classification (NCBI taxonomy): domain Eukaryota; kingdom Metazoa; phylum Chordata; class Mammalia; order Rodentia; family Thryonomyidae; genus Thryonomys; species Thryonomys swinderianus. Next base: position 13,289 of record PVIC010006287.1, read on the forward strand.
GAAGTGTTAGTTTCTACACACTTAGTGAAGATTCAGAGACTGGTTTCTAATTACATAGTCATTGAAAAAGTTTTAGAATCTGTTTGATTCTAAGTCTCCTTATCTAAAAAATACATATAATAATTGCTTATCTAGTTCATAAGATATTGATAGAATAAGAGTAAAAAGGAGCGCATTTATACCAAGTACTTGGTTAGCAACAGTGTGAGAGCAGTGTGTTAGCAACAGTGGTGTTGGTCGTGTAGCTGCAGTGGTTTTAGTTTCAGTGCTCTGTAGATTCTTACAGGAAAGAAGCGCAAATAGGCTTTATAGGGAAAAATCTCACTTAATGAAAACCTCTGATCAGAAAAGGAGCTGGCACAGAACTGATTTTAAAAAAAGATATTATGCCAGAAGAAAGTGACCAAAATATCTGTGAAGAACTGGACACTCCAAAGCGAAATAAATAGGACAAAGAAGGGTAAATACCATATCTTTTCTCTGGTATGAGGAACTGAAGATGTAAGTGAGTTCTAAAATGTATGATGGGTATTGTGAAAAATAGGAAGAAAATACTTAAAGGGAAAAGGGGGGTAAGGGTAAGTAAATAAAGGAAAGAAAAAAATTGATGATTAAAAAAGGAAATAAAGGGCCGGAGATTTAGCTCAGTGGTTCCAGCGCTTGCCTTGCAAGCACAAGGTCCTGAGTTCGATCCCGGTAACCACATACAATGCTGGGCGTGGTGAATCACGCCCACCAGCCATCAATACCACATACCACAGTGCTGGGTGTGGTGGCTCATGCCTGTAATCCCAGCATTTGGGAGGCAGAGGCAGGAGGATTGCTGAGTTTGAGGCTTGTCTGAGCCACATAATGAGCTCAGGCCAGACTGAACTACAAAGTGAGATGCTGTCTCAAAAGAAAAAGAGAGGGGGGGAGGGGGGAGGGGGGAGAGGAGAGAGAGAGAGAGAGAGAGAGAGAGAGAGAGAGAGAGAGAGAAACAGAAATTAGAAGGCAGCTGAAGGTGTACCTCAGTGGTACAGAACACGGGTTTGATCCCCAGCACAGGAAAAAAAATGTAAAAGAAAAAAAGGTAAACTAGTAAGACAATAAAATAAAATGTATATTGTGGAAAATTCATAGGAATCTAAGGGTTAGAAATAGAAATTAGGAAATTGAAAAATAATGAGGAGTTAAAAAGATTTAAGAGAGAAAGACTTTGAAGAACATTTTGAAAGCATTTTAAGCACAAAAATCTCAAAGAATAGGATACCATGTCTCCTTATTAAGGAAATTATTGAAGGATAAACTTCATTAAGCAAGAATGACTGGGAAAGCAATAGCAAAAGAACTTGCAGTAAGGATAAATATATATTTCACAATACAAATGGGCTAAAATAAGTAAAGAGTTTAGGAAAGAGAAGATAATAAATTTTTTAAAGGAAGAAAATAAATCTTGCATGTACTGACAATTTAGAAATTAACTAGTTAAATTAGGAGAGAGTGAGGGAGATTGGGAGGGAGATGAGGACTATCTCATCTATAATATCCAGAAGTTAAACATATTATTTCAAATTCATAGACACATACTGGAAGTAAAAGAAAATTTTAAAAAATTGAGAATTGAGATTAAAATTGAGAATTGAAAACTGTGACTAATAATGAGGGGAAAAGGTAAAAGAAAAACCAGGAAGTAGAGAAAATATTACACTGTTATCATTGGTTCTCATATGAAACTATTAATACATAGAGAAATAAAGAAAAATAGAAGAAACAGAGAAGAAAAATAGAACACATCTTCCTAAATTTTTTTTTTTAAATATCACACTTTGGACTGGGGATTTAGCTCAGTGGTTCTGACGTCTGTGTTGCAAGTGCAAGGTCCTGAGTTTGATCCCAGATAACCACATACCACAATGACAGGTGTGGTGACTCACGCCTATAATTCCAGCACTGGGGAGGCAGAGGCAGGAGGACTACTGTTCATTAGAGGCTAGCCTGGGCTACATAGTGAGTTCAGGGCCAGCCTGAACTACACAGTGAGACCCTTCTCAAAAAAAAAAAAAAAAGAATTTTTTAAAAACAGTGGTATCAGGTCAGGTCAGGTTACATAAAACAGGATAGACCTAAGGCCAGACATATCTACACTATCAATAAATGCAAATGACTTCGACTCATGCATAAGAAAAAAAAAGTTTTCAGATTGGAGACCAAAGGAAAACTTAACTTTGTTCTGTATACAGAAGATATTTTTAAAACTTTAAGAAGAGTTGAAATTAAAGTCCTTCTTGAGATGTCGATATCAGATAAATTGGAATTCAGGATAAAAAGCAGTTTGCAAGAAAAGGTCCTTTATAATGCTAAAGGGGACAATTGACAATATAGAAATAAAAGTCATGAAAATCTATGCACCAATCAAAACAGCAGTAACATCCACAAAGCAGAAATGACAGAAATTGAAAGAAGAAACAGACAAAAAATACACTGGTATAGGATTAATTTTTAAAGACTTAAACAACTAACTTTTGTGCTTCCCTCTTTTTTCCTTCATTTCTCTTTTTAAGAAACTAATACTGTATTTTTATTGTGTACAATATAATGTTTTAAAGTACATATACGTTGTAGAATCTTTAACTCTAAGCTTATTAACAAATGTATCACTTCACACAGTTACTTTTGGGGCAGATGCATAACCTGTATGTTTTTTACAGTTTTCAAGAATAAAATTAGGTACAGTCAGCTTGCTTCATAAGTGGACTTTTGAAGTTTATTTCTTCTAACTATAATTATTATGGCCTTTAACTAGCCTCCCTCTACTACTCTGACCTTTGGTCACCACCATTCACTCCAAACAGTATTACTATAAGAAATAAAATTTGATACACATTGAACTTTGTTCCTGAAAATAAAAGTATATCTTATTTTCAAATGTATAAACTTCCATTAATATATCACCACCAAATAATTTTGTGATCACACTCAAATAAAACTAGAAATAGTTAGAAAATAAAAATCTTTTTATATGATATTTTGAAATTTCTTGACCTCAGATATAGGCCTGAAAAGAGCTATAAATGAAATTATAGAATTTCTAAAAAATTTTAATTCATTATTAAATGATGATAATAATTTTTCTAAAGAAGAGATCAATGATCCTATATTCCCTAAAAAGAAGAAATAAAAATAAATTAGTTAAGCTATCTACTCAAAAATTTTGAAAATAAGAAACAAAAGGAAGTGCTTATAAAATTAAAAAATTAACAGTGATCAATTTTGCTCTTGCTACCACCATCTTGGATCTGTGTTCTCTGCACTAAAGGCCCAGTGAAGCAACAGAAATCATCCCTGCCATAGAGTAGGAGGTGCCACAGCCCAGGCTGAGACAAGGTCTGGAACAGAATCAGACAGTGAAGAATCAGAATCAGAGCTCCCAGAGCAAGATGCCACCCAAGACCAGCCGGGTGCAGCCAATGGAATCCATGAAGATCAAGCCAGTAAAGCAAAACAGAATTGGGATGAAAAGGTAGGGAGGGCTACGTCCAAATCAGGTCTCTCACCTGGTTACAGAGGTACTAGAATCACTATCCTGAAATCTAAGAGTATCCTCTCTGTCATCACAAAGCCAGATATCTAGAAGAGCTCTGCTTCAGATACCTGCATAGTCTGGGGGGAAGCCAAAATTGAGGAATTATCTCAGTAAGCACGGTTAGCAGCTGTTAAGAAATTCAAAGTTCAAAGTGAAGCTGTCTCAAACATTCAAGAAAATACACAGACTGCCCTGTACTAGAGAAGAGTGAAGAGGAAGCAGCTGATGAAACAGATGTGGAAGTTAAGGACATAGAACTGGTTATGTCACAAGCAATGTGTGGAGGACGAAGGCAGTCTGAGCTCTAAAGAACAATGGTAATCGCTTCTCGGCCTTTTGGCTAAGATCAAGTGTAAAGAACAATGGTAATGACATTATAAATGCTTTTATGGAATTAACAATGTAATCTCTGAAAGGAGGGCTTTTTTTGGTATATAAAAAGTCACTGCAGGGCAAAGGATGTAGTTCAGTGACTCTGCACAGGCCTGGTAAGCACAAGGTTTTGAGTTCGATTCCTACTACTAAAACCAAACAACAACAAAAATGTCACTGAAGCTTGGTTTGAGATTTGTACTGTTTCTATTACTAATAAAGTTATGACTTATTTGATGAAAAATAATTATTGTTATTAAGTTCTATTGAAAAACAGAACTGATAAATCTGAAACCCAAGTCTTTGAAGATTAAAAAAGAGTACACAAAACTCTAGCTATCTTAATAAAGAAAAAACATAGGACAAGTGTAGCTATATAAATTAATATAAGAAAATAACTCCAGGAAGAGGAAATTCAAAGAATTCTGAGATTGCTCTGCTCAACTCTATGCAAATAAAAAAACCTGGATGAAATGAATAAATTACCATAAAAAAGTAGAAAATGTAAACAAACCAATTTCTAAGAAGAAATAAGAGTTGTCAAAGAATGATCTTCTTAAAAAGAAGCCCTAGAACATGTTTACAGGAATTTCTGTAACACATTTCAAAAAAGTCAACTCCAATATACTTGGAAGAGTTCCAAGTATGGGAAAAACTAAAGGTCCAAATCTTTTTTTATAAGTGTGCAAGGCTTATATAAAGAAAATACTAAAACACAAAAGGGAAATACATATAGAATACTCAATAGAAAGACACACATGCACTTGATAAGTAGTTAAATCAGTTTTCTCTATCTTAATTTGTTAATTTGATGTAGTCTCAGTGAAAATACAACAGATTAACAAAAATACAATAAAAAAATTTTAAGGACTAGGGATTTAGCTTTGTGGTTCTGGCACCTGCCTTGAAAGTGCAAGGCCCTGAGTTTGACCTCTGGTACTGCAAGAAACAAACAAATACATTAAAAAAATACAACATATTTTTATTTTACCTAGACAAGTTGTTCCTAAATTTCACATAGAAAAATATAAGCAAGGATTAAACATGAAGATTTTTTTTTTTTTCTGAGACAGGGTCTCACTTTATAGTTCAGACTGGCCCTGAGCTCACTATGTAGCCCAGGCAAGCCTCAAACTCAGCAATCCTCCTGTCTCTGCCTCCCGAGTGCTGGGATGACAGGTGTAAATCACCACGCCTAGCACTGTGGTATGTGGTATTGATTGCTGGTGGGCGTGAGTGACCATGCCCAGCATTGTATGTGGTTACCAGGGATCAAACTCAGGTGCTTGCTAGGCAGGCGCTGGAACCACTGAGCTAAATCTCTGGCCCCATGAAGAGTTTTTTAAAAGAAATAAAAGGATAATGAAATAGACTAATTCCACCAGATGTTAAAATATTATAAGACCTCAGATAGGTGAATAGATAAGATTCAAAATTACAAAAATAGGGCTAAAAGGATATTAGATCCACATTATAAACTCATATATGTTAAAAGCAGTATTTGAAACCTGTTGAGAAACAGACCAATAGATGTGGTACTGAAAAACTTGGGAGCTTTTTGAAGAAAATTAAGGTGCTATTCACATGTGTATTCATCAGCTTTCCATTGCCATAGCAAAATGCTTGAGCATAAATTCTTCCAAAAAAAAGAAGTTTATTTACCTCACAGTTTTGGAAACTAAAAGGTCAACTTCAAGTAGTCCTATGAGTTCAGGCTCTGGTGAGGACCCCTTAGCAATGGCTTCTTACCAAGTGCATGTATAAGGAGGAGTGGTCACATGGAAGAGGAAGCCAGACTGCAAGAAGGGGTCAGGTTTGCTCTTCTATAACTCTCTCATGGGAACTAACCAGGATCCTATGACTAACTCCTTCCAGAGGCAGCACCTCCAGCGACTTAATAACTTCTGACTAGGCCTCACCTATCAAGGTCCACAGCCTCTTAACATTGCCATACTGGGGAATGCTTCCAACACATGAACCCTTGAGAAACAAGGCCCACCCAACCACAGCACCACTGGAAAACAAAATTCTAATGTGACCCCTAAGTTCCAGCCTTTTAGTGTGTATGCCTTGTATATCCCTTTCACTTATGGATAGTGACATATGAGTATGTCACTGCTATACTTAGATTATATTATATGGAACAAATGAAGAGATTGTTTTACACATATTCAACCAAAGAGAACTTATGCTGGTAAGTCTGACTTAATCAGGTGAGTTCTACATGTCTGAGATTTTATGTCCTTACCCTTGAGTAAGGAAAAACCATGTTGTAAGGGATCATATGACAAGGGATCACAGGGCACCCCTCAGAGTTGAGAATGATCTTTGGCTGGAATCTACAAGAAAGAATCCTGAAATCACAAGCAAGTTAATTCTATTAACAACCACACAAGCTTAGAGGAGAATCCATGACTACAGAAGGGATCACAGCCTGTTTGAGTCTGACAGACCCTGAACAGAGGATCTATCTAAACCACGCATGGCCACTTGTACAATAATAAATGTAAAAATTGTACCATAATAAATGTGTGTTGTTCTAAGTCACCAGGTCAGGGTAATTTGTTACATAGCAAGAGAAAACAAATATACACCTACATGGAATATGAAAAAGGTGAGAGAATGAAATGGAAAAACTAGAACCATCAAGTAGGCAGAACACAAATGAATATATGTGGTATGTCAGTTACTTAATTAATAATATTTTATGAAAGTTGTTAATTTTTTTTTTGTTTTCAGTGGGGGTATTGAACATTCTAGCCCAGAATTAATAAAAATTAAAAGGAATGATCAGACTTAATAGAAAAAAACAATTCCATGAGATGTAGCCAAATCTATATTTTAAGTGAATAATGTAGACAACTGAAAAGTTGTAAAAAATACCCAAATCATAAACAAATCAAGAATTAAGGACCATATGTATATATATGAAATAAAACTTTAAAATAGGGAAAATAGACAAAAAATAAAATTAAAATAGGTATTTAAAAAGCTTAAGAGACCCAGTAAGATAGACAAACACCAGACAAATCTGATCAATGGAAAAAAAGAGAAAAAAAAGATAAATCAGTGGGAAAGATTGACGACATATTCAAAGAAAAATCTTTAAATTATAGTAAAATTCTAAGAACAGCCATTTAGAAAAGAAATCCATTTCCAAGTAGTAACAAGTATATGAATTAAGTATAGTAAGTTTAATAGGAATGAAAAAAAGAAAAGCTAATATAGAAAAAAAGTTACTTGAAAGAATAGAGGCACATTATGCTCTGAAAGGTAAACAAAAGTAAAAGACAAAGTCTTCAGTTTTATAAATGTCAGTGACTTTTTAGAATAGCTCAGTAAAATTACAATGGGGACAAGTTGATGTTTTGATGCAAAAGTACAGAGAATTGTTATGAGATACATGGTGGCTTATGCAGAGACAGGAAATTTAAAATTACTTAGAGAATCTTCAAAAGCAAAATTACTTTTGCAATCAGTCATTTGGTAAATATTTTTTGGTTTGTGCCAGGTTCTAAGGGGACAAGAACAAGATATGAAGCAGGAATTCTAATTGTGGAAAGCTACAAATTAAAGAGAGCGAGACAGAGGAGGAAAAAGGAGAACTGTCCCTCTAAAATCAGAACTGAATAGCGTAACTCCTTGACAGAGGTTGGCCATAGAAGACTCCTCTCAGGATGTAAAATTCACCAAGAAGCCAGATATGCTGTAGCAGGAAAACACTGTGTGTGACAGTGGAAGCTGGGTGCCTGATTGGGAAGGGACTGTGGTAGTCCAGGCAAGAGATAATAGTGTCTCGAACTAGGATGGCATTTTTGAAGCTAGAAAAAAGTAAGTAAACTTGAAATACACTTTGCAGATAGACTGACAAAATTTATTCAATTTGAGGCTAACAGAATGAGAGAAATTGGGAAGAATGCCAGTAGTTTTGAAGCTATCAAGTGGGTCTTGGAGGTTGATCATTGTGCTATTTATTCAGATAGAAAATGTTGGGAGGAAAACGCATAATTTAGGATGCAAGGCAGTGGGTAGAATTTGAGAATCATGAATTATTCATCATAGTAGATTTGAGATTCTAAAAACCTCCAAAGAGTTAGGTTAAATAGGCAGAAATGAGAGGATGTATTTGGAGTTCATATTCGTGTGTCATTGTAATATGGCTGGCATTTGAAAGATTTGGATCTAGATAGGTACTTTCCTGGCAAAAGTACAGACAGAAAAGAGAAGGTTGTCTGCGAAATTAAAACCTTAAAGTACACCAACATTTATTTAGAGTAGCTGAGACAAGATTCAGCAAAGAAGATTAAGAAGAAATGGCCAGTGATATAGGAGAAAGGGAAGGGGACATGGTATTACAGAAGCCGAGAGTTTCAAGAGAAAAGCTGTCAACTGAAAGAATATGTGGTCTGCTCCTTTAAATGCTAGTGAAAGGTAAAGACAAGTTATTGTCAGCTTGACCACCCAGCACAAAATGCCCAGCATAGGCTCAGTGCTCACCCCTGAATCCATTGCTTTCTCTAGCAAAGTCAATTTATGGAGAGAAACCTGTAACCAAGATGATTTCCCCAACTCCCAACTCACAAACGTGTACAAATCTTCTCTATTTCTGAAATACATCAAGGGGAGAAAATTTTCAGTAATAACTATCTAGATCCAAGGTAAAGGCTCAAGGTCAGTCTTACTTGTAAGGTCCTAATACTCTTAAGTGATAACACAGAAAGTTTTAATTACTTAACATTCTTGTCTCATCATCTCTTTGTGAAAAGTTTTTTTCTATTGTCTTTAATCTACTGTCAAGTTAATTTGATTTACTGATCATATCATAAGCTTATCTAATTCTTATTTTGGAGTATCATCCTTTAATATATTATAAACCACATGTTTAACTAGGTGTAGAGAATTGTAAGATAAAGATAATAGGATGATTAATTTGAGCACAATAAGTACAAGTTAAGTTTAACAGTTCCTTAGTATACTTAAGTATTTCTGCGAATTATCTCTTAAAGCAGAATTAGATGTATCCATTTAATCACTGAGTATTTAACCTAGGTTTAATGAGTTAAGACCACTAACTTTTCCAATTTGTATTATACGTTAAGTAAATTTGTTTTAGAAGTCAAGAAAGGGAAATAGAAGAGATTATATTAGTTAGTTGTACAAAATTTAACTCTTCATATATACACTTTAAAATGTTGTGTTTTACCAGTGAATTGCTATTCTACTGAAGAGTACTCCCTTCTCTCCATTTTTAGCTTCTAAGAGTAGATGTATTTAAATAACGAAGAATAAATTGCTCTAAAGTAAACATAACTTTTGGAATTTTTTTTTTTTTTGAGACGGGATGGGATCTCACTTTGTAGTTCAGGTTGGCCCTGAGCTCACTATGTAGCCCAGGCAAGCTTCAAACTCAGCAATCCTCCTGCCTCTGCTTCCTGAATGCTGGGATGACAGGCATGAACCACCATGCCTGGCACTGTGGTATGTGGTATTGATTGTTGGCAGGCGTGAGTGACCACACCCAGCATTGTATGTGGTTACCGGGGATCGAACTCAGGACCTCGCACTTGTGAGGCAGGCACCAGAACCACTGAGCTAAATCTTTGGCCCTGGAATTTTTGTTTATAATCACAAAATCTCATAGGAAAGAAGGTTACAGCTAAGATATATGAACAGTTTCTTGTAACTTTTACAGTCCTTCTAGTGGGTTATGACCTTAATGACAGTAGGTGAAAGGAGGGAGGAAGAGACATAGAAAGCTAAATAAACTGTCAAGGTTATTCTATCATTTTATAAAACCATGTGATGGAGCAAGAGTTCTCATTTCACATGTAGGTACCACACTGATGTACTGTCATTATGGCCACTGTGGGGATCAGTCAGTCTTAGACTATGAACCTGAATGGGAAGAGTAAACTGGTCTTCTGGAGATAATTGAGTTGCAGCTAGAGCATGAAGTAACTAATCAGGCACATCACTGTGGCCATGCTGATTGGTTAATGAAGTCCTAGTCCTTCCCTACAGGTGTAGGCCAGGTAGGCGGTAGGTGTAGACATCTATCTTCCTCACAGAATTCCTCTGCTGCACTTTCATTGTGCCATTCAGGGGAGCTGCTCACAGGGAACCTAGGCAACAAAGGAAGCCCACGCCATTATCTGTGCCCAGGGCAGTGGCCTGTGGGCTGACCCCCATTCCATGCCAGAGATGCACAGAGACAGATGAGGCAAGGGGCATGCAGGGGAGCTGCTCTTGGAGAACCTAAACAACAAAGGAGGCCTGCGCCATTACTTGTGACCAGTGTGGTGGCCTGCCAGCTCCCATTTAAAACCAACTGTGCAAAGACCAGGTAAGTGGTGGGGAGGGGGTGGGAGGGGGAGGTTCCCTTGCGAGGGACCTACACAACAAAGGAAGCAGACGCCATTATCTGTGCCCAGGGCAGTGGCCTGCAGGCTGGCCCCCATTCCATGCCTGACCTGTGCAGATTGAGACAAGGCATGCAGCGCGCATGGGAGCTTGCTCGCGGGACACTTAGACAACAAAGGAAGCCTGTGCCATTACCTGCGCCCAGGGCAACTGCTGCTGGCTGACCCCCAATTAACAGTAGAGCAGCACAGAGACAGATCAAGCAAGATAAAGGTTGAGGGATGACTCCTTTTGACTAATGTGCTTAGCTTGGTATATTGTTGTTGCTCATTTTGATGCTGTTTCTCTTTTCATTTCTTCACTTTGACATAATTTTTTCCCCATTTTTCTACTTTCCTGGTACAAAATCTGTCCAACTTTCTGGGTTTCTGTCCTCTTAATTACTTCCATCTTTATAGAGGAGGGAAACTAGTTCCTGTTTTGCCTTCTCCTGCTAGCTCCCACTGTTCACCTGTTGTTCCCACACCCTCTCCTGTCTTCTAGTCAATTAAACAAATAACATTAGTAACAACAAAGGAGTAGAAATGAGGAAAAAATTTAAAAACTAGACACAAAGATCACCACCACAGGGAAATTCAGGGAAAAGGGAAATAGAGCAAACTGAGACTCAAACACCAGGACTCTTTGAGATGGTAACAAAAACAGATCTAGTAAAATGGAAATCAGAACTCATCTCTGAGATGAAAACAGAGACACTGTTCACAGTGAAAGAATTCATTAAAGAAGAGATCAGCAAGATGATAGAATCTAACATAGTAAAAGCAATGGAACCATTTAAACAGTTTAAAACAGAGCTCCAGGTGATGAAGAAGGAGAACAAAAGTTTGTGAAGTAGGATGAATGAAGCAGACAACCAAATTTCAGACCTAGAAAACAGGATGGCATCCAATGAACAGGAAAGACATAATTATGAAAAATGGCAAGGGACCATGAGAAATCAATCCAACACCTTCTAGATGATTCAAAGAAGAATAACATAAGACTGACTGCAGTCACTGAGGAAGCAGGAAACAGTGCAAAAGACATAAAAAAAAACTGCTGTCAAAGATAATGGCAGAAAACTTCACAGGAAAAGAATTGGATATACAGATAAATGATACCTATAGGACTCCAAAAGGCTGTGACATAGAAATATCTACACCTACACATATAATTATCAAGGTTCCAGATACATAACAAAAGAATGAAATACTGAAAGCAGTGAGAGGAAGAAGGAAAATCACCTACAAAGGGAAGCCCATTGGGATCACAGCGAACTTTTCAACACAAACACTGAATGCAAGTAGAGCCTAGAATGAAGAGTTTCAAGCATTGCAGGAAAACAACCTCCAGCCTAGACTGATGTATTCTGTAAAACTATCTTGCAGAATTGACAGGGAAATAAGTTACTTCCAAGAAAGAGCACATGAAAAACTTCACAAATATGAAACCTGCACTCCAAGACATTATGAAGATTATCTTGAAAAAAAAAACAAACAAAATTACATACCCACGAGACCCAACAGAGTGAACTCACTGGGGTAAACATGATACTGAATGAAAAAGGGGAAAAGTAAAGAAGAAAAGAGCCCAAAACAGGGAAACATGGCAACTTTAAATCTGTTCATATCAGCCATAACCATTAATGTCAATGGACTCAGTGGGTCAATTAAAAGACACAGACTAGCAGTTTGGATCAAGAAGCAAGATCCTACAATCTGCTGCATATAGGAAACATACCTAAATAAGAAAGAAATCCACAGACCAAAAATAAAGGGATAGAAAACAATACTCCTGGCCACAGGAAACTGAAAAAGCAGGAGTGGCTATCTTGTTTGCAGATAAAATAGATTCCAAACCCAAACTGATTAAGAGAGACAAAGAAGGTCACTATATTCTTGTGCAGAGAACAATCCAGGAGAAAGAAATAACAATCATAACTATTTATGCACCCAACTCTAATGCACCCAGCTATATAAAACAAACAGTAGACATGAAAAGCCAGATGACCACTAATACAATAGTAGTGGGGGACTTCAATACTCCACTGTTGCAAATTGACAGATTGACTGGACAAAGAATGAATAAGGAAATACTGGAGCTAAACCAAAATTTTGAACAAATAGAATTAATAGATGCCTACAGAGTATTTCACCCTACAAAGTCAGAATACACATTCCTCTCAGCACCTCATGGATCATTCTGAAAATAAATCACATCCTAGTTCACAAAACAGGTTTAAGTAAATGCAAATGAATTGAAGTTATCCTCTGCATACTATCAGGCCATAGTGCCTTGAAACTGTAGCTCAATAGCAAAAGAAATTCCAAGATCCTCACAAACACATGGAAATTGAGCAACACTTTGTTGACCAACCAATGGGCAACAAAAGAAATTGAAGAAGAAATTAAACAGTTTCTACAGTTAAATGATAACCCCAGTAAAACACAAAGGAAATTATGGGACACAATGAAAGAAATTCTACCAGGGAAATTCATAGCATTGAATGCCTACACCTGGAAAATAGAGCAAACTCAAGTAAGTAATCTAATGATGAACCTCAAACTGTTAGAAAAAGAGAAGCAAGACAAACCCAAAGCTCATACAAGGGAGGAAATTTTAAGGATCAGAGCAGAAATTAATGCAATGCACATAAAGAGAATGATACAAAGAATCAATGAATCAATGAGTTGGTTCTTTGAAAGGATAAATAAAATTGACAGACCCTTAGCCAACCTTATCAAACAAAGGAAGGAAAAGGCTCAAATCCATGCTATTATGAATGAGGGGGGGGGAATCACAGATCTAGTGGAAGTCTAAATGATAATAAACACATATTTTGAAAATTTGTACTCTAAAAAGATGGAAAACCTAGACGAAATGGATAGATTCTTAGACACATATGAACTTCCAAAGTTGAATGAAGAGTATACAAAAATGTTAAACAACATGATATCAATCTGTGAAATTGAAACTATAATAAAAAATCTACCAACAAAGAAAAGCCCTGGTCCTGATGGCTTCAGTGCTGAATTCTACAAAACTTTTAAAGAAGAGTTAATGTCACTATTCCTCAAACTCTTTAATGAAATACAAATAGATGCAGTACTCCCAAAATCATTCCTTGAAGCAACCATTACATTGATTCCAAAAGCAGAGAAAGACCCAATCAAGAAAGAAAACTACAGGCCAACCTCTCTAATAAACACTGATGAAAACATCCTCAATAAAATATTGGCAAACAGAATACAGAGAGTTATTAAGAAAATCATACACTCTAAGCAAGTTGGATTTATCCCAGGGATGCAAGGCTGGTTTAGCATACATAAATCAATAAATGTAATAGAGCATATTAACAGACTCAAGGACAAAAACCATATGATCATCTCAATAATGCAGAAAAAGCATTTGAATAAATCCAACACCCATTCATGATCAAAACCCTGCAGAGAATCAGAATAGATTCATCTCAATCTAATACAAGCTATTTATGAGAAACCAACAGCCCGCATCATACTAAATGGGCAAAAACTGAAACCTTTTACACTCAGATTAGGAATGAGACAAGGATGCCTGCTGTCACCACTCTTGTTCAATATAGTGCTATAAACATTAGGCACAGCAATTAGGTAAGACAAAGAAATAAAAAGAATAAAGATAGGTAAGGAAGAAATTAAACTGTCATTAACTGCTGATGATATGATCCTCTATATATAGGATCCTAAAAACTCAACCAAAAGACTGCTAGACTTAATCGCGAAATTTAGTAGTGTAGCTGGATACAAGGAAATGTTCAAAAATCAGCAGGCTTTGTATACATAAACAAAAGACTCACTGAAAGAGAAATTGAGGAGTCAATCCCTTTCACAACAGCACCCAGGAAAATGAAATATCTGGAGTCAATCTAACAAATGAGGTGAAAGGCCTCTACTCTGAAAACTACAAGACTCTGAAAAAGGGGAAAGAGAATATCAGAAAATGGAAAGACATCCCTTGTTCCTGGATCGGGAGAATCAACATCATTAAAATGGCTATACTCACACAATTACTATACAGATTCAAGGCAATTCCAATTGAAATCCCAACACCATACTTCACAGAGCTAGAGAAAATAATCCAAAAATTTATCTGGAACCAGGAGAGACCTAGAATAGCAAAAGCAATTCTAAGCAACCAGGATATGGCAGGGGTATTACAACCCCCAACTTAAAACTCTACTATAAAGCTACTGTGATAAAAACTGCATGGCACTGGCAAAGTAACAGACCCAAGGACAATTGGAATAGATCAGAAGATCCAGAAACACCTCCAGATACACTAAGCCACCTTATCTTTGATAAAGGAGCCAAACATCCTCAATGGAGGAATGACAACCTCTTTAACAAATGGTGCTGGAGAAACTGGGCTTTAACCTGCCAAAAACTAAAGCTAGACCTATCTCTTTCACTGTGTACTAAACTAAAATCACAATGGATTAGAAACTTAAACATTAAAACAAAAACACTAAACCAGCTGAAAAACAGGTCAGGTAAAACTCTTGGAGACATGGGCATAGGCAGAGACTTTATGAACAAAACCTCTGTGGCACAAGAACTAGCAGGAAGAATCAACAAATGGGATCTCATCCTACTAAAAAGCTTCTTCACAGCAAAAGAAACCACTGGCACCACTAAAAGACAACCAACAATGCGGGAAAAAAATCTTTGACAGCTGTTTGTCAGACAAAGGCCTACTATCTAGAATATATAAAGGACTTATACAAATCAGTCCCTCAACATTTAAAGAACCAATTCAAAAATGGGCATCTGAAATGAACAGACACTCTTCAGAGGCAAAAGTAAAAGCAGCCAAGAAGCATATAAAGAAATGTTCAACATCACTGGTCATTTGAGAGATGCAGATGAAAACAGCAATGAAATTTCATTTCACTCCACAAAGAATGGCTGCTATTGCAAAATCAACCAGCAATAAATGCTGGTGAGGCTGCACAGAGAAAGGAACCCTTCTCCACTGTTGGTGGGATTGCAGACTTGTGCAACCATTGTGGAGATCAGTGTGGAGATACCTCAGAAAATTAGGATTAGAGGTCCCATTTGACCCTGATATTCCCCTGGTAGGAATATACTCAAAGGAATTAAAAGAATCATATTATAAAGACCTATGTACACCCATGTTCATAGCAGCTCAGTTTGTGATAGCCCAATCTTGGAAACAACCTAGATGCCCATCAACTGGAGACTGGATAAAGATGTGTGGGGTGTTTTGAATAAAATGGAGTATTACGTTGCCATAAAGAATGACAAGTTTCATTCATTTATGTGGAAATGGATACACCTTGAGGAGACACTAATAAGTGAAATAAATAGATCACAGATATTTAAATACCGTATCTTTTCTCTGGTATGAGAACCTGTAGATGTAAATGAACTCTCAAATGTAGGGTAGATTTTGTGAAATAGGAAATATTCAAAGGGAATGTGGTAGCGGAAAGTAATGAGGGGAAAGAATAAATATGATTTGGAATGAAAAAGAAGTAACATGTTTATTGGGGTGGGGTTCTGGTTGGGTAGGGATATGGGTAAAAATGGGAATTATCTTGTGTTATATACTGGTACAAATTCCCCAATGGTGAGTGTGATTGTGAGCTGTATATAAAATGTACCAATAAAGATTTAAATTAAAAAGAAACTGATCTTCTTTCACATATTCCCAAGGTCCTAAGAGCTTAATCACCTATAAACTGATTAATAAATCCAACTAGTAGCCTA
Organism: Thryonomys swinderianus; assembly: GCA_004025085.1. Taxonomy (NCBI): domain Eukaryota; kingdom Metazoa; phylum Chordata; class Mammalia; order Rodentia; family Thryonomyidae; genus Thryonomys; species Thryonomys swinderianus. The sequence continues at coordinate 29,393 of PVIC010006287.1, forward strand.
ATGATCAGTTACCCTTCAACCCTAAACACACTAACCTTTTGGGAGACATTCTGAATGGTGAGGTGGTGTTCCTAGGCACAGGCAGGGGGAACAAGAAAAACCAGTTCAAGTTGTAGGAAGTAAGGCTTGTGGTCTTATTTGAATTCTATTGACTGTATTTTCAATTTCCACTAAAACATCCCCTTGCTACCAAAAATTGAGTTGGATGTACTTGGGACTCCATTTTATTCTGGATTCTTCTTACTAGTTGGAATAAACAGGGCTGGAGAAGAGGTCTGCTTTCTCTCGAAGTTAGTATGCCTATCACTTTAGTTGTCTGTATTGGTGAGTGTCAATTGCAATTCTGCACACTGCATTGCTTGTGTATGCATGACTTTAAAACTTCAGGGTTTTGGCCCATTAAGTATTGTAAACTTTGATTTCTGAACTGTCCTCAGGGTTTTGAGTGCCATTTGTTAGTCTCACTATTTTGATACCCACCAGGGAAAATATCCAACCCGCTATGGAACAGGATCGTTAACTGAAGCATCCACTATGAGAAGAGAAGTGCATAATGTTATAAATGCAGTCACTGCCATGAAATAATACAGATGTATTCTTTTCAGTGAATTCTGTGCAAACACCCAGTCAAGCTGAGGCTTCCCCGATAATGCACAGGGAATGCATTCAGAAAATCACCAGATGGGGTTTTCAGTGGAATAAAGGCTGCTGTGCTGTAGCATTCCAGAATAAAATAAATAAATACCACCTACCAATCAGTCAAGTTTTTGATGCAAAATCCCTCTACTTCAAAGCTTATAATGAAATTGATTTTCAGGGCTTTTTCATTTCAACTTACAAACCCCATGAATAACTACTCTAAAATAATTTCAGCTTAGGAATGTTCAGGAACTGGTGAGAAATTGATAGTGACTGTTTTATGCTTAGGCAAAAGATATTGAATAAAAATGTAAAGGAAGGAAGAACTTGTTGTGCTTACATGAGAGGAACCATGCGACAGGGAAGCAAGGAATAAGAAATGATTTTCCATGATAACCTGAGTAATTCAAAAATTTTTCTTTAATTTTTAGTGAGACTGAACTTCAAACATATGGGATTTTGCACCCTGGGAAATTAGCATGGGCTATAAATCAGACTCATGTGTTTGTTCCTAGAATCCTAGTCGTTGATTGTAGTATCTGATGCTAAACATTTTGATGAGGTATTTTTTTTAAAATTCAGCAAATCACTGGAAACTCTTACATAAGAGATGTGATTTTTTTATTTTCATCCAGATAAATTATACTGATATTTATTTTTAAGACAAACATAAATCCCAGCCTTATCTGTGACCTACATTTTAGGGGCTAAAAAGAGGAAAACTTCTTTTAAAAATAAGTGAAAATTATGCATGTAATATTTGGTAAATCAGTGTATATTTAGAAAGAAAGAAAGTCACCACTTCTGAATCTCAAAATACAGTAGTAAGGGCTGGAGATTTAGCTCAGTGGTTCCAGTGCCTGCCTACCAAGTGCAAGGTCCTGAGTTTGATCCCTGGAGACCACATACAACAACACCAGGCATGGTGATTCACACCCACCAATAATCAGCTCCATACACCACAATGCCAGGCATGGTAGCTCAAGCCTTAATCCCAGCACTTGGGAGGCAGAGGCACGAGGATTGCTGAGTTCGAGGCTTGCCTGGGCTACATAGTGGTGAGCTCAGGGCCAGCCTGAACTACAAAGTGAGACAGTTTCAAAAAAAACCAAAAAACTAAAATACGAGAAAGATCACACAATCTAGAAAATGAATAAAATGCTTTTAACTGATGAATTTCTCAATAAATCTCTATAATAATTTTTCCTTAGGTTTTTAGCTGCATAGTTACGAGTTATTATTTTCTATGACAATAATTTCAGACTATAATTTTTTATTCTGAGAATAGAAAGATAATCTAGTTTTCCTTCTGACAATTGATTTAAACTTGTTTATTCTTATGCAAGTTTAGCAGCTTCAGATTCATAATTCCTTGTTGATAACATCTATGTGCAACTTTAATATTGTTGGTAAATTTAGGAAACCTCTATCCAATAGGTTCCATATATCAACTATAGGATTTCAAAACGTCTAGATCTCTTTTTCATGTAGTATTCACAAACCAATTACCACTGATGTTCTCATATTGTGGATTTTCACAGTGAAGAGTAGAAAACTCTTGGAGTCATTCCTACACTAAGACAGGGGACTGTGACAACCATGTAGGGAAATACCCATAGACCATAGAAATACAGTATATGCCACCAAACCCTAACTATGACCTAACACAGTTCCCCTTAGGCAAATTCCCAAAATACCTGCAACAATTCTAGTGGAGAGTAGCAATAGCCAGTGGTTTTAACTAGAGTGATTAAAATATCTCTTTTGCAAATTTTATAAAACAAGTAACTACATCCACTTCTCTGTCAAGGAAAAGAGACTTGAGACATTTCACTGGGAAGTCTCCTCTGAGCTCTAACTGAATGCTTGTCTAGCCATATCACAGTAGATTAAAAGTAATGGTCTCCTCTATAAATGCACAATAGAGTATTACTTAGCCATAAAGAAGAATAAATTTGAGTTATTTGTAGACAAATGAATGCATCTTGAGACCATAAAGCTATGTGAATTAAATCAGACACAAAAGGTTAAAAATTGCATGGATTCTTATATGAGAAATGAAAAGTATAAATAATTTAAAGAGCAAAATAAAAGATAGATGAGAGGAAACAGGGGGATAGGCTTAGTGCAAGGGCAAGGGAACCTGGGGATCCAGGGAGATGGGAGGGAAAGGAGAGAAAGAGGGGAAAAAAAGACCAAGTTGCAGTATGTTTACCTATCACTTCCTCATGAAGAATGCATTTATTATATACTGAAAATACATTCTAATAGAAAATAGCAAAAATGAATGAATTCCTTGCACTTCTATATCCCATTAAATGCTTAATGTTTTCCTTTTATCCTTTATTTTGTTTTGTTTTTGTGGTGTTAAGGATTAGACCTAAGGCCTTATACATGTTAGGCAAAGACTCTACCACTGAGCTACATGTTCAGCTCAATATATTAAAGATAGGCTTGGTGTCTGACTTTCTTTTTTTTTTTCATGTTTGCAAAATTCTCTGGTTTCTTCTGTTCCATTCTCATCTTTCTGAAATTACTGACTGAGTTCTGGTAGAGTACTTCAAGACTCATCCTTGAAATGTTCCTGATTCTCAGGTAGCAGGGGTTAAAAAGGCATTTTTTGTGATATTAAGAATGGAAAAATGATGGGGACCAGGGATTTAGCTCAGCGGTTCCAGTGTCTGCCTTGCAAGCACAAGGTCCCTAGTTTGATCTCCACTAACCACACACAATAGTGCTGGGCATGGTGACTCACACCCACCAGCAATCAGTACCACATACCACAATGCTGGGCATGTTGGCTCACGCTTGTAT
>PVIC010006287.1:32945-54884 GCA_004025085.1 Thryonomys swinderianus
AAAAAAAAAAAAAAAAAAAAAAAAAAAAAAAAAAAAAAAAAAAAAAAAAAAAAAAAAAAAAAAAAAAAAAAAAAAAAAAAAAAAAAAAAAAAAAAAAAAAAAAAAAAAAAAAAAAAAAAAAAAAAAGGAAAAATGAAATACTAAAATAAACATATTTCTGAAAGAGAAATAGGAAATGTAGCATCCTTGCATTATGAAAGATCAAACATACTATTTTATGTTACAGATCATTAAATATAAAGAACAGATACACTAATTCATGTATGCATTGCAATGTACCTCTATCAGATGACAATCATCTTTAATATAAGTACAGGGTAGCATAGTTAAAATACCATGCTCTTTTAAAACATATTTTTAAATTAGGAATTAAAAAGAAGTCATCAGGGCTGGAGATGTAGCTCAGTGCTTCTGGTGCCTGTCTAGCAAGCACAAGGTCCTGAGTTCTATCCCTGGTAACCACATACAACAATACTTGGCATGGTGACTCACGCCCACCAACAATCAGAACCATATACCACAATGCTGGGTGTGGTGGTTCACGCCTATAATCCCAGCACTCTGGAGGCAGAGATAGGAGGACTGCTGAGTTTCAGGCTTGCCTGGGCTATACAGTGAGTTCAGGGTCAGCCTGAACTATAAAGCAAGACCTGTCTCAAAAAAAAAAAGTCAGTAGTATTATTGGAAGAACTTATCAAAGTGGTAGCTTCCAGTATAAATTTTACTTGAAGGACACAAACAGGTCAACTGTTCCCAAAATATTTCTATATGCCACAGCAAAACGTGATATTTTATTATAGCTTGTCCTTCTATTATGATAACATTAATTGTTTAATTGTACGAGGTATTTATCCACCTCATTTCTGTAGTGACAAAAATCTGACAAGTCTGCGGGTCAATAAAATTGGATGAAACATCGCAGAGACAAGCTTTTGATGGGAGTGGAATTTTTGATCATAAGATGACAGGGCTGGGACAATGTCAGAGAAATCAGCTACTGTGGAAATCTCAATTTTTCAATTAAATTTGGTATACATAAGATATGTCAATGTTTATTTCATGCATTAATTTTTTCCAGCGTTTGAAAAGCTATTGAATAGGGAATAAAGTAATCAGTATTCTATCTTTCCAAAATGTGATTTGATTTTCTATGGAATGGTAGCATTCCATTTAATTAAAGTAGATTGTGCCTGAGGGAATCTAATGAAGTATATATCAGAATATACAATTTCTATAATCAAGTGAATTTTTTAAAACTTTAATTTGAAATATGTTAAGACAAGTACTCAAAGAAGTGATAAGAGGTAGAAAATCCAGTCTAAATATTTAGGATGTACTGGCCTATACAACCTGATTTCTTCAGGCTTGGCTTGATCTAGGGGCTGAAAAAAAATCAAAATTCTTTTTCAGTCATGCTGTCTATTGTGAGGCATCATTTTTAAGATTTCAATTGGTAGCTTCTGCCATCCCCAGGCTTATAACTTCTGAAAATGAAGTCTAGGAAAAGAGAAAGTATTTCCTACTGATCACTCTGGGAGTCCCAGATCTCACTATATACCAACTGGTATCCTATGTCTACTCTAGATCAAATCACTCTAGAGGAAATCGATAGCCTCATTAGCCTGAGTTGTATGTCTTAGAATGAAATTGTTCTTGAACCCTATAGATTGCAATGGAAAAGAAATGACATCTATGTTAGTTACTTTTCTCTTATAACTGAAACAAAATATCTGACACCCAAAGGTAAAGGAGAAAAGATTTATTTAGATCACAGGCTGTAGAAATTTCAATCTTTAATCAGTTGGCTCCAGTGTAGCAGATAGACCTCGGAGAAGAATAGTACATGGTGGCCAGAGGTAGATTAAGAAGAAAAAAAAAAAAAGGAATTTTAAGCATTGAGCATTGCTAAAAATTCAGTGTCCAAACAATTCTCTGAGATTTAAAGCAAACTCTTAGCTGCAAGCCCCTGTACAAATGAAAAGAAACATTAACCTCTTTGAGCATTCAGTGGCACAAGATAGACATTTCCATCCCAAATGAGAGGGTACAAAGAAATGGGACCAAAGTAAGTCCAAAACCCAGAAGGGCAAACATCAAATCCTACAGCTCCACTTCTAGCATCCCCTGCAATCTGTGTTAAACTGTAAATTCCAAAGGCTTTGGGTGGCTCCCTCCTATGGAGTCTCTGCTGGCTGTAGCTCCCATGGCTTCCCTCTTGGGCTAGGTCTGCTCTGTCTTTGCAGTTTTCCTCAGATTGTCCACACTTTGGTTTCTCCAAATTTTGGGGGCCTCCACTACACCCCTGGCTTCACACTCGCAGCTTCACACACTTCCCTCTCAGGGGCACAGTGCCTGGCCTCTCATTCCTTCTGAAATCTGAGCAGAAAACTTCCTGACCCCATAACTCTTCCATTCTGCATGCATCTAAAACCAGCACCATGTAGACAATGCCAAGGTCTGCTGCCCCTGGAACAGTAGCCAGGCTTCCTTCTCTCTGGCAGCAGCAGTCTATTGCCTATGAACTAAATCCTAAGGAACAATTTCGCTAGGCTGCTGCCATTCTGGAGCACAGTGCTCTGGGAATCTCTTCTCAAAGCAAAGTCTCACTGCTGCATAGGATGTCCAGCTGCTTCTTGTGAAGCCATCAAGCCAACTTTACATTCTCCTGTTCCTTCTCACCAATCAAGATCTCCTCACTCTGCCTTTGCAGGCCACAACTTCACTGGAGCTTTCTTTCTGGCCGAACTCAAAATGTTTGAAATCATCCTGCTGAGCTCTTTGCTCTGGATTCTCAACATAAATCTGGCTAAAGCCTCCAACAGTAGCCATGCCACAGCCTCCGTTTGAGACAGTCTTGCTGGATTTTTTCTGCCAGAATCTCCCTCATGGTACATCCTAGGGTGCTCTGGCTCCACTTCTTCAGGTGGCATCTCTGAACCTTTCCTGATGCTTCCCCTGTCCACAAGCCAGTTCCAAAGGCTTTTGAGTCACACAGCAAGGTAATGTCACATGCAACAACACCACTTCTCTGGTACCAAATTCTGTATCAGTTACTATCTTTACCTTGCTAAGACAAAATACCCAAAACCCAATGTCAAAATGGGAAAGGTTTGTTTAGCTAGGGGTTGTAGAAGTTTTAGTCCATAGTCAGCTGGTTCTATAGCAAGGTGGCATGGCAGAGGGGCAACCATTCATGATGGCAGAAGACAAGAAAAGCAAGAAAGGAAACTTATCAGTGTTGTTATGCTCCTTTTATCTTACCCAGAATTCCAGGGTTAGCACAGTAGCAAACCAGTAAGTGTACAGGTTTGATAACCATATTCCCTAATCTCAGCATCACACACTCTAGATTAAGCTACCTCAGTAAAAGCCGACTATGACCAAATGGGGCTTGAGGAGACATCAAAATGAAAACTATAAGAGAATCCCACAATAAATCAAAATATTGATATAGGAGTTATATTGGACCTCTAAGATGACATAGGAATGATATCACACCTCCACATGAAATATGAGAAATATTATAACCAACCTGCTAGATGTCAGATACAGTGAGTTTGTGTTCCCTAACATCAAAGAATAAATTATAAGAGGCAAGGGATGTTAAGACTCGGAAATATTTATTGAGCAGAGAGAGTTTAGCTCCTGAGAGGCAGGAAGGGTCCCAAACCGATGGCCGAGGATCCCACTTCATTGGAAAAGTTTTATAGAGCACAACCATATGGGTACAACATCGGCTAAAGCTACGATCAACCAATAAAGTTATAAGTAGAGTCGCTTAGTAATACTGACCCAATGGGGGATGTGTATAGAAAGAATGATGAACTTCTCTGAAAGGTGACGGGTCCAAGGGTGTTGGTCACTTACTGAGGTGACTAATGTCTAAGCAGATTTCTAGATTAAGGCCATGTGTTACCACCTGTCTCATCCCTTGGGGTTATTTCATCTGTATCTTGAGGTCTGACCTCCAACAGATATGAGCCACAGTTGCAATGTGTTTTCACAGTGGCACTGACTCTCTCAAGGGTCCACTCCTCTCTGACTGCCTAGAATATTTCTATCTAGCTTAGCTGTCTGTAACAATACAATACTTATAGCATAAGACAGGCAATGACTGTTAGGCAAAACAGTTGAAATCTACCTTTTAATTAACTAAATACCACTACACATATTTCTTCACCTATATAAAATTCCAAGCACCTCAGTTCAGCACATGACATACTTCTATGTGTACTCACAACAGAGCCAACTACCTGTTTGAGCCAGTTAATACTTCTAAGTCTAAATCTAGGGTATTGAAATCATGCATCTTTTCAAAGATATGATGTTTTGAAAGGTTATAGATAAATGAGAAATTTACTGACTCAGTATCCTCAAACTGCAATTACAGATTGAAATAGGCAAAAAGAAATTTAATATTCAAGATACAGAAAAATATAAAATGGGAAACACGTCAAAGTAGTCACTGATTCAACAATATCATTTTGTGGGCTGGAGATTTAGCTCAGTGGTTCTAGAACCTGCCTGGCAAGTGCAAGGTCAATCCCCAGTAACCACATACAACAATACCAGGTGTGGTGAATCATGCCCACTAGCAATCAGTGTCAGGCATGGTGGCTCACACTTGTAATCCCAGCACTCCGGAGGCAGAGATAGGAGGATTGCTGAGTTTGAGGATTGCCTGGGCTACATAGTGAGCTCAGGGCCAGCCTGAACTACAAAACAAGACCCTGTCTCAAAAAAAAAAAAAATACATTTTGTATTCTACAGGTAAAGACTTATTTGCCTACTCAGTTAAAGAAAAATCCTTGAATAACCAGTGTGGCTGATTCTTGTACTCTCCTTGGAACGACCTCCAATGTCTAGTTCTTCTATAGCTAATCAACACTAGGGAAAAGGCCCTTGTGGAAGATACATATTTTGAACATTTTACTTCCTGTCGGGGCAAAAGAGGACAGTGTGTGAGAACCAATTATGTATGTCCCTTCCCAATTCCGTATTAGTGACATACATTATAACTTAAAATGGCCACAGTGGGGGTACTTATACCATATAATCCAGAAAATGTGATGAAACAAGTTCCCCCTCTCCACAAGTAAGTTTATCATTTACGAGGACATCACTAAAAGGAGGCCTAGGTCTTCCTTGGGATTTTAAGGTTGAATAAGTGCCAATTTTGTTTACTAAGCTTAAGATATCTTTGGCTACCCAATTTTCTTAAGACTTTAGTAATTCCATGACTCTGTAATTCAACAGGTCTGTTGATCTTGTGAATTTAAAGTATCTGAACTTAGAAACTAGGAATTTGTACTTCTTAGCAATTACTCTCAGTTACTTTTTATTTGCTCAGATGTGTTTCAAGGCCTCTGTCTGGGCCTTCTTTCACACCACAGTGAGCCTATGGTCTGCAGGTGCAGAGGCAACAGCTCACCTGCTGTTGACACCCATGCCGTATGCCCAGGGAACATTCACAATTAAGATTAATTATCCCATTTTGCAGGAATGGAATTCCTAGCAAGAGATTCTAAGTAGGAGCCTAACTATCAGCTTTCTGCTAAGTGGAAATTTCATCTCATGCTAGGATTTCCACCCCCAGCTTTATGTACATTTCTTTAGCTTGATGCAGAGGATTTTATTTTTATAATTTTGCAAATGTTCACATCACTAACTCTCAGGTATATTGGAATTTAGGGCCCTAGAAAAGAAGGATAGCTCGAGACTAGATATATATATTTACAAATCTTTTCAACAGAACAATTTCTATGAAGTAACTTTCTTGTATGAGAAAATCATATGACCATGGTGTACTGCAAGTCATTTGAAGAATGTGTGTCAGGGAAGAAAATGCATATGCTAACTGGCACATCAAAAACAGTAAGGAAAGACTGAGCACTGGACTTGAAAATATGCAGTGTGAGGTGACCTTGTTAAGAGGAATTTTAATGAAGTAGGCAAAATGGGAGTGGGATAAGGGAGTATGGGAGGAAGAGAGCTGAGCAAGTGTCTAATGAAGCTTTGCTATGAGAGAGATTCCTGATAAGCCTTTGATATCATGTTCATGGATATACTTCTCCATTGATAAAAATGCTTTCTACAGTCACATTCTTATAACTACACTACTATACTCTAGAGAGCCCTTAGTATCACTGTGATGAGCTAAAATAAACAAACAAAAGAATTAAAAATGACTTTTTTGCAGTCAATAGTATAGCAAGTGTCACAGCTGGGACATAGCTAGGTTGGGGATTTATGATTGCTAATGTATCTACTGGCTTGAACTGCTCAGAATCTCTGAGTTCTCCTTTTAACTTATTCAAAACTCCTCACCATTACTTTACTTTCTATACTTTTTATTTATAAAATGGCAATTTAAAAATATCTACACAATGGTGCCACTATAAGGAAAAAATATATACTTTAGCAGGTAGTTTGAGATCTGATGAGCAAAAACGATTTAAAGTCAAGGCCATGAGGTACATATTTATGGCTTTATTCCCTTGGAGATGTATGAACACAATAAATAAAGAAGGTGAAAAAAATAAAAAATAAAATGAAGGCCTTATTAATCTGTTTACACTTTTACCCATTACATTTAATTTCACTTATCAATACTTACTTGGATATCTCATTTTACTTTGTTAGAATAATCAATTTTTAGGCTATCATCTACTAGATAGTCTAAATTTCAGAATGAATGCATTTACTTAGGCTTTCCAAAGAGGCTTGAATTTTAAAAGCTTTACAGTTTATATAGAATAAGGATCAAAATCCCCCACTATTTGTAGATAGAATGTACATTTTGAGGTAATACCATCCTGGCTATTTGCCTGACATTTCTAAAAGGAACTTAGAATAAGAAGAAAAGAAGAGTAGCGATAATGGAGGAAAATGCTGACCAGTATTATTATTCAGCTCAGCTTCCACCTTCTACTTCCTGCCTGCCATCCTGAGTGTTTCTCTCTTTTCACGTAGGAGGGAGATATCTGTAGTCCCTATTAGACAAAGGTTGGCATGGACGGAAGACACAGTGCTCATTTCCACTCTATTTCTGAAACACTCTCCAGTTCCCCCAGGAAGAACTTCTGACCCTATACAGACAATTCCCCTCTAGCAGCCACTGCCCTGTTTCAGGACTGGGCTTCAGGCAATTGGCAGCTCATTCTTATTACTGTCCTCGGCTGTGAATAAGGCTAACTTATTACCAGTCAATTATCCAGACTAAATTCTTTCTCAGTACAAGTTTCATGCTGAAAAATGCAAAATGTTTCAAATTCCACCAGGGGTCCACTTAGATTCCACACCAAGTACGTGACCTGCCAGGCTGGGGACAGTTCATATCCTGGATTGTGCCCTTTGCTGAGAGTAACTACAATTAATGTGAGATGTATACTTCAGAATACTGATTTTTCATCTTATTTAATATAGGGCTAAACATAATGACAATGCTGTTTTGTAAGAAAATACAATCAAAATTATTCACCATGGTTTCTATTTCTTTATCATCAATAACTGCGACTAAATACATTAACTTAATTTTGGATCTTTCATATACAATGAAATATAACATATTATAGTGGTGATATTGTGCCCATAGAAAAATCATAAGGGAATCAGTTTGGTATAATTCCTAACTATGATGATGATGAATTGTTTTTTGCTATCACTACATTAATTTTAGGCTGATCCAATCTTTTTTTTTTTTGAGACAGGGTCTCGCTTTGTAGTCCAGACTGGCCCTCAGCTCACTATGTAGCCCAGGCAAGCCTCGAACTCATCAATCCTCCTGTCTCTGCCTCCCGAGTGCTGGGATTACAGGCGTGAGCCACCACTCCTGGCACTGTGGTATGTGGTATTGATTGCTGGTGGGTGCGAGTCACCACGCCCAGCATTGTATGTGGTTACTGGGGGTCGAACTCAGGACCTCACGCTTGCAAGGCAGGCATGGGAACCACTGAGCTAAATCTCCGGCCCTAGGCTGATCCAATATTAAGTCTTAAAATCTTATCAGATTAGGACAAACACATATTACAGTTAGTAGCTAGTGTTTATCCAGTATACTTTTATTCAGGCACTGTACCTGTATTTAATCTCCAGATTAAATCCTATTTAGAGGTTTCACTAGGCATTAATGAGGGCTGGAAAAGCTAAGAAGCTCTTCCAGGCTGGCAATAGAAGACAGAGTTGGACTTCAAACCTGGATGTTTCATTTCCAAGGCCACACCAAGCTCTTTGACTATACAGGGTAGTAGATAGGTAAATAATGATCCTTGATGTTAAGTACTTTGTACTTCAGAAATGAATGTACAAACATAACTTATGTCAATGTGATAGGAAGAACGATATAGTAGAGGCACCAAATGGGCATGTGAACACAGAGGCAAGGGTTCAGAGATGTGATAGCTGAGGCAGGAAAAAAACCAGAGAAACTTTGAGGCGAGCAGCACAGTAATGAAAGAGCCACAAAGAGGAGACACCAGCACATTATGTAAATCATGCAACGTGTGGTACTGGGTAGAGGTGCTGGTGACAGGGCCACTGGAATTAAATACAACAATGCTTTGAATTTGTTGGATAATAGAATATTAAAATGGCCTATAAGGATCAGGGAGCATAACTTAGAGGTTAAGTGACTAAGACAGGACTCATGACTTGCTAAGTTTTAAGCTAGGTCTATTTCTCTAGTTATTTTAATTACTTTGTCAGCATCCTTCAGAACACATCCTTTCTGTGGATTTTTTGTTTCAGGTCAACAACTCTGTGTGCATTTCGGCTAATGCCTCATTATTATGCTAACTGTATTTTCTTTGTGGAAACTCTATATTATAGTGTGCTACTATATATGGCAGGGTATGATTTGGCCTTGCTGAACTTTGGGCCATTACAGTGGCTTCAGATTGAATAGGGTCATTTTGAGGTCATACACTGATGCTACAAAGGATTGAATTATTTATGACTTTAATATTCACCAGTGTTTCTAGCTCAAGATCCAATACACCACTGAATATTATCTGTCAACAAAATACTGCATCTGTTCCATTTGTTGATGACTGATAAAACAAAGCAGTTTGAATTGTTGCCTTGAACTCAGTATGGATTTCCACCCCAAGTATTTCAATAATAATAATAATGTTTGAAATACCTTTATATAATATTATAAACAGTAATATTTATGTCCTGTACTAATTGGCACAAATCATAATTAATGCATAAAATTAAAGACAAAACAATATTTCTAGGAAGTACAAAACTTTACTGTTTCTATATTGCTATTTTAATTTCTGCATAACAGAAATTGATGAGGGGAGATAGGTTTCTCATTCAAATATTAGCTATAAGCTTCAGCTGCATTTCTGTAACAGCTTAGAATTTGGCATAAAATATATTGTTTAAAAAATTAAAAGACTGGGCCAGAGAGTGGTTCTGGCACCTGCCTCACAAGCGCAAGGTTCTGAGTTCGATCTCAGTAACCACACACAATGCTGGGCGTGGTGACACACCCACCAGCAATCAATACCACATACCACAGTGCCGGGCGTGGTGGCTCAGGCCTGTAATCTCAGCACTCGGGAGGCAGAGGCAGGAGGACTGCTGAGTTCGAGGCTTGCCTGGGCTACAGAGTGAGCTGAGGGCCAGCCTGAACTACAAAGCGAGAACCTGTCTCAAAAAAACAAAAATTAATAATGTTAAGTGCAGATGGATAGTTTTAAGTGCAATAGCCTCTTTTCTCTCTCTTTCTCTTTTTGATGGTATCTTGCTAAATTGATCAAACTGGCCTTAAACTCACTATCCTCTGGTCTCATCCTCCTGAGTAGCTGGGATTATAAACCTACACCACTGTGCCTGACGCAAGCTTCTTTCCTAACAGTGATCAAACAAGGACACATTTTAGGCTGAAGATGTAGCTCACTGGTGCCACACCTTCCTGGCAAGCACAAAGTCTTACATTGAATCCCTGTATAAGAAGGAAAAAAACAACAACAAATTTTGTACTTATGAGATAAACTGATATGGAATGGAGATTGAGCAAACTTGTTTTGAGTCCTTGACGCTGGAATAACCAACTGAGTAGGCCCACTCAGATCATTTATTTCTCTGGCACTGTATTCTATTCAAAACATTGCATTTCTTGAACACATAAATTAAAAAGTCTCTGGAGTCTCCTACTTTCATAATTTCAAATGAAATTCACTCTTTGAAATCATTGGTAGGTTGGCTATCTGCTTTTTCTCAAGATAGCAGCACCAACATATATTTCTTCCCATGCTCTTCTTCCAATGTGACTTTCCAAAACAGATGAAATTTATGTTACCTCTCTTTGGATCTGTAAAATTTTTCACTATTAGAAAGTAACAAAGACCCAGCACTCGGGAGGCAGAGACAGGAGGATTGTTGAGTTCAAGGCTTGCCTAGGTTACATAGTGAGCTCAGAGCCAGCTTGAACTACAAAGCAAGACCCTGTCTTAAAAAAAAAGAATAACAAAGATACAAATTAAGATTGCCCAATTTCTTAATCTACATCATGAAAGGAAAAACAGCTGGACAGTCCCTTGCTTTTCCCTCCCCCTCTGTCTTCCTTCCCCTCTCCTCTTCCTCTCTCTCTCTCTTTCTCTCTCTCTCTCCCTCTCTCTCCCCTCTCTGTATCTATCTATAATCTGCCTAGCTTCCTCACTGCTTGCCCTTAGGACCCAGCCTGTGTATTGTGAGGGGTCCTAAGTCTCTACAGGTGTCTCATATAGGACACCTGTAGGTATTAACAGCATGCAGCCCTAGTTTGGCCTCCAGTTAGGCCATACATTTGAGTGAATGAACCTGCAGATGATTTGGGATTCATCCTTTCAATTTTCTAGCTGAAGCTTCAGAACCTGTAGAGCAGAGAAAAGATGAGTCCACCACTTCCTGCCTATTGCTTAATGGATAGGAGTTATGTGACAGTCTAAGTGATTGCTATTTTCTTTTTTAAATTTTGAATCTTTATTGGTCATTAAATATACACATCTCAATTATGCTCAACACTGAGAACTTGTACCAGTATATGATGACTTAATTCTTTTTCCCTTTCCTACAACCTGCAACCCCCACCCCTAAATGTACAAGCTTTGTTTCCTTTTTTAACCATCTAATTTTTTTTCTTTCCCCTCATTACTTACCCCTAAACCCCATTTCCCTTTGAATATTTACTTTTTCCACAATATCTATCATGCATTCTAGAACTCATTTACATCTCCAGTTTCTCATACTAGAGAAAAGGTGTGGTATTTACACATCTGTGACCTAATTATTTCAATTATGAGTATGTCCTTAAGGTATGTCCATTTGAGTATAAATGACTCAAGATTATCATTTTATGACAGAGTAATACTCCATTTTATTTAAAAAAACCCACATCTTCTTTATCCAGTTTAGAGTTGATGGGCATTTGGGCTGTTTCCAAGATTTAGCCATCACAAACTGAGCTGCTATGAACATGGGTGTACATATGTCTTTACAATATGATTCTTTTAATTCCTTCGAGTATATTCCTAGCAGGGTCAAATGGGACCTCTAATCCTAGTTTTCTGAGGAGTATCAACACTGATCTCCACAATGGTTGCACAAGTTTCCAGTCCCACCAAGAGTGGAGAGGGGTTCCTTTCTCCCTGCAGCCTTGCTAGCACTTGTTGGTGGCTGATTTCAAAATAGCAGCTGTTCTTTGTGGAGTGAGATGAAATTTCAGTGTTGTTTTCATCTGCATCTCTCAAATGACCAGTGACACTGAGCATTTCTTCATATACTTCTTAGCTGCTTTTGCATCTTCTTCTGAAAAGTGCCGGTTCATTTCAGATGCCCATTTTTGAATTGGGTCTTTAAATTTAGGGGGCTGATTTTTTTTAAGCTCTTTATATGTAGTAGATAGTAGACCTTTGTCTGAGGAACAGATTCTTTCCTAATTTGTTGGTTGTCTTTTCACTCTGTTGGTGGTTTCCTTTGATGTGCAGAAGCTTTTTTAACAAGATCAGATCCCATTTGTTGATTTCTTCTGTTAGTTCTCTGTACTATAGAGGTTTTGTTCATAAAGTCTTTTCCTAAACCAATGCCTCCAAAACCTGTTTTGCAGCAGGCTTAGAGTTTCTGTTTTAATGTTTAGGTCTTTAATCCACTTTGATTTTAGTTTAGTACATGGTGAAAGAGGTAGATCTAGCTTCAGTCTTGGGCAGGTTAAGGCTCAGTTTTTCCAACACTGTTTGTAAAAGAGGCTATCTTTCCTCCATTGAGGGTGTTTGGCTCATTTGACAGTGATGAGTGATTTAAGACACTGAAGTTCTGGGTAATTTGTGAGGCAGCCCAAGTAACTGGAAACTATGTAGATTGTCTCCTTTCTGCTGGGCACTGTTGCTAAGCCCCACATAGGTATTATTTCCTACATTCTGCACTATTCCTCAATATTTACTTATATGCTCTATTATTAGATGCATATGTCACTTAATTATGCTGGTTTTTAGCCAGTTACACACATCCTAGCTGTATCATTGTCCCTTGAGAAAAATAGCTAATATTTTAAGATGTTCAATTTCCTACTCCTCTTCCCAGAAATCCCCAGTAATATCTGATTAATATAAAGGAAAAGCTAACATGAGGTACTGAAAATCTATTTTAGTGTTGATGGTCAGAGAGAAGTGTTTTCATTATAATTTTTGAATCAGTTTTTTAAATGTTTATAATCAAACTTTAAGGTCCATCTTATCTATAAGGTTTAATTCTACAAAATTACCAATGTATTTTTTTTCAGGATCCATTTTAAAAAGGAATTTTAAGCAATATTTTAGAATACTTCCACTGAGCTAACACTCCAGCCCTTAACATTATTAATTTTTATATACACAAACTTTGAATTGTTGAATCTAATATTGGACAAGGATGTTAAAAATGTTTAAAATGTGGGTGTGGTGTGTCCAAAAACTAGGCTGGCTTGTGATCTGCCACGTGAGCTATATATACAATGGGGCAGCTCCGGCAAGATGGTGCAGTACCCGTGCCTGAGTCCTGCAGGTTCTTAGTTGAGCTATGCAGAAACCAGCGAGCTAAAGCACAAACTATTTCAAAAGGACTCCCGGAGACCACAGTGTGATTAGAGCTGCTTTGAGTCCCAGGTGACTCAAACACGACTGGAATTTGGAAAGGAGACCCATTTAATGCACAGACACAGTGGGGGAAACAATGCAGTTTGACATACTGAAGTTGTGCAGGTTTGCGAGGTAATAACAGACAATCCCCTAAGCAGGAAAAACATTTCCAAAGAAGTCAGTTCAGCAATTATAATACCCAGGTACTTTCCTCTAGTGGGTTGTGAGCAGTGGACAGGAACAAAGCCAAAGAGAAAAGAGTGGAGAATATTGCTGCCCCAGTGTCATACAGCTCCTGAGGAATCCTTACTAAACTACAATTAATTCAGAGAGGGGTGAGTCTTAGGTGATGCTTAAATCCTGTGGTTATGTTGTGAAGACTGGCAATAAAATTTGAGTATAAATGTTAATGTAGCCCCATTTGAACCTGTAGGCACATAAGGCTTGTGAAAATTCTGATCACACTAACAAATTATCCATAATTAACATTTAATTAGCAATAATTTTATTTGACTTTTTAGAATTTTGAAGGGTATTTGCAGGAAATGTTGGGATCTACTGTCTGAAAGATTGAATTATTATCTTTTCTTCCTTTCATTCTGAGTCAACTAGAAACACCACGCAATTTCTTCAATTTTTACCCTTTACAAAAACATTTACCTCCTGAGTTTTATTCCCAGTACCGGAAACAAAATTTTACCCATGCAAAAAGTGAAAGGCTTTGCTTTGAGAAGAGAGCTCCTTAGCACTATGTTTCAGAATGGCAGCAGCCTAAGGAAGTTGATCCTGGGGATCTGGCTCATAGGAGCTGCACTCCACAGCCAAGAGGAAGGGAAGACTGGCTACTGCTCCAGCAGATATTGGAGTCCTCCATGTGGCACTCTTTTTAGGTGCACAATGCAAGAGTTGTGGCACTAAGAAGGCTTCCACCCAGATTCCAGAAGGGATGGAAAGTCAGGCAGTGTGCCCCTGAGAGGGAAGTGTGTGAAGCTGTGAGTGTCAAGCTGAAAGTGTGGTGGGAGACTGTGGAGAAGCCAGGAGGGTGGACCATCTGAAGAAAACTGCAAAGACACACAGCAGACCTAGCCCAAGAGAGAAAACATGGGAGCTACAAACACCAGAGGCACCATAGTGGCAGAGCCACCGAAGGCCTTTGGAGTTTACAGTTTAACACAGACTGTTGGGGATGCTGGAAGTGGTGCTGTGGGATTTAATGTTTGACATGCTGGGTACTGGACTTGCTTTGCTATCATTCCTTTGTATCCTCCTGTTTGTAACTTTGGAATGGAAATGTCTACCTTGTGCTATTAAACGTTGCAGGCATTTAACTTTCATTTTACAAGGGCTTACAGCAAAGAGTTTGCCTTACATCTCAAAGGAGACTTTGGATTTGGACTTCTCAGCAATGGTTAGGACTTTGGCAACTCTTGGAGACAGACTAAATGCTTTTGTGCATAAAAGGGATGTGCATGAATCTTTGGGGGCCATGGTGGAATGTTATGGCTTGTGTTTAAATGTCCCCTCAAAGCCTCATATGGATGAGATGGGACATTCTTTTTTCAGAAGTGGCGGGATCTGGAATGTGTGATGTTGAGAGTAAAGGCTTATGATTACTAAACCACTACATGATAATGATTGGTTTGATTCTGTCTTAATTCTGGTAGTCTGGATGGGATAAAAGAGGCAGAAAGATATAGTTAATGTTCCTTTTGCTTTGCTACCTTTTGGGACCATAAGTAGTTTTTCCTCTGTGAAGGCCACTCTGCCATGTGACTCAGCCTTGGAGCCAGCCAATTGTGTGCTGAAACCTTTACAAATTGGGAACTAAAGAAACCCTTTGCCCTTATCAAAAAACAAAAACAAAACAAAAAAACCCAAAACAAAACAAAACAAAAAACCCACCAAAGACAAACAAAAAACCCCAACGCAACAACAACAAAAAGTTTCATAGGTGCTTTATCGTTGCTGTTAGAATTCAAAGATCTGTAAGCTTTTAAAAATCTGGATGTCCTGTTTACTATTTTGCCATTTGGCTTGTCCAGACTCTTAACATTTCAAAACACCCAAGTCTCCTCATGCCACCTCATATCAAGAGTGGCTTTGAAAGTAAATATCACGAAAGTACAGTTGGAAAGTTTGTGTGAGTAGAGTTGGGACCTAGAGGACCTGGGAGGCGGTTGAAGGTATACAAAGTGTTAGCAGTTTAAGCTCTGCCATTCACACTAGTAACTTTGTGGTTACCACATAACACAGTACCAGCCATGGTGACTCATGCCTATAATCCTAGCACTTGGGAGGCAGAGGCAGGAGGATTGCGCTGAGTTTGAGACTTGCCTGGGCTACATATTGAGCTCAGGGACAGCCTGAACTACAAAGAGAGACCCTGTCTCTCACACACAAAAAAGTTCACACGGTAATACAATGAAAAGTGCAAGCTATGGTAAGAACTACTACTATTTGGGTCATAGGGAGTTATGAGCCAAGTTTTTTAAGTAATACTAACTGAATAGAAGCACCTCATTTACATGCCTCCTGTAATCCCTGCACACACAATACTCTTCTGCATCCAATGCTTTGTGTCTATAGGTCTTTTTGAAGAAGTGCAACGTGCACATTATTGTATATTTCTGAATGAGCAAGGAGAGCTTTAAGGCAAAAGCAAAAATCACAAGATTTGGAAAGTAATAGTCACCCTTTATTAGTGAGATATTTTAAGCAAGAAACCTGCTTTATTCCCTCTAAGTGTAGAAAATTGCACTTCTAGTAGTTAATGGAAAAATTAGAAGAAATGATTCCTAGCTGATGTCAAAGGTCTTCTATTTTTAGCCCTGGAAAGCCAATGGAGAAAGTTGAATTGTGTGAGCTGGTTTCAGACCTAGCTCAACATTTCTTGGTCTACAAATACCCCATGTGAAGCACAGTATGCCATCTAGGGTTCTGACACAGTGAGCAAGAAGAAAAAGAAAATAGGAGGAAGGAAGGAAGGAAAAGAAAGGAAAAGGAAAGGAAAGGAAAGAAAAGGAAGATAGGAAAGGAGGAAGAAAGGAAGGACGGAAGGAGGGCAGAAGGAAGGAAGGAATAAAGGAAGGCAGCCAGATAATCACCTAGAGGATATTGCTTAGGCCAGTGCTATAGAGCTACAGGAGTGGAGGGAAGAGAGAGAAATAATTGGTCCCCAGCACTAATGGCATGACTGAGCATTTCACAGAAAAGATGTTTAATAATGAAATCTTCCCTAAACTTAATTGTCTACAGTTTAAAAATTCTTCAACATCCACACACTTCCTGTGTTTTTTACTTAATGTTTCTAAACAGTTTCTTTAAAAAACGTATATATATGTATAAATGTATACATATATAAAATGTATATATATGTACATATATATGTAATATATGTGTGTGTGTATATATATATATACACACATATATATGTAATATATGTGTGTGTATATATATATACACACACACATATATATATTATTGATAACTATAACTGGGAAACCAAAATAATTTGTCAGAAGTAGAAAGTAGTACAAAATGAAAAATAAAGGAAACAAAAGAAAATAAAGAGAACAAAATAAATAATGTCATTCAATTATTATTCTTTGGAGGGTTCTGACCTCAGGCTTATTATCTATTTGTCTAAAATGCAGCTTGGCAAGAGCTAGAGGGATGTCAGTAATACTTTCTACAAACAGAAACCTTCTCTTTGAGGCCACTAAACTTAATGACTGGAAAGGAGAACCATTCTCTCACTCTGTGACTGATTTATCAGTGTCACTTAAGGTCATGTCTATCAACCTACTGATGATCTCCATACGCACCTGCTTCCTGCTTTGGAACTGATGCACCTGTTAGGAGGATGTTCTGAGTGCTGGACAGACATATATTTAAATCCTGACTTCATCACAGAATGGCACTGCTACTTTGAAAAGGCGTATCTTTATGATCCTGTTCTTTTTATTTAGAAAATATTTAACACACTTAAAAACACTGTTGGGATGATGATTAAAAGATGGTAATGTGGATACTGATATATAAGATAGGATAAGGAAGGGATTACATGATACAGACATGTATTTTATTAAGGCTAGTCTACAGGTTGAGAGGCAAAAACATTTAATTAATTTTATTCATTTTAGCAATTCAACCATGTTCTTCTGTCATCATAGTTCTAATGAGCTGTCTACAGTTTCTCACATTCTTTGGAACTTGTCCCCTATTATTTACTGTGAATGTTCTGTTGGCTCAATCTTTGAGGATTTTTTTTCAGTTGTTAAACTACTTTTCTAAAGCCAATTCACTTTTAAGGTTTTAGTAATGTTTTGTAGGATGATTACAAAAATGTTATCTTTAAATCTTCATCTGTTTACAGAGAAAACCTCTATTTGATAACTGGCATGTCTTGTCACTTTAGATTCAGATTTAAATTTAAAACCAACACATTAAGCTTCTTCTTATTAATGATCTTACCATTCTCCCAATTTATTTTGGATATAGGAAATAAGTGCATATGGTTTGCAGTCAGAATACACTGAAATCCTGGCTTTATTGTTTCTCAATTTAATGAAAGATGACTCATCAACAAGATCATTTATAAAACTTCCCAATACTTCAGAAAAATAGAAGAGTATATGAAATAGACTGTAACAAAATGCAGCTATTATATTTTGAGTTTCCTTACTTAATGGGGCTCTCTGAAGGAGAAAGTTAACATTAGTTGAAAAAAGAATGCACATAAAAAGCATATTCATAATTTTTGTGTAGTTTTTCTATAAAACATTAATTCTAAAATTAATTCAAATTAGTTCATAAGAATTGAACAGTGTGCTGAAAAGTGGCTAAGTGCCAATCAACTAGGACAAATGACACTGGTTGAGTTCTTGGTAAGAGCTGAAAAGGCTGCATGTTAGTCAGACATTAATGGCAAGCTCTGAAGAGAAAAAATGACTTGTAAAACAATTACATTATGGTAATTCTGAAGAAAAAGAAAATTGCACAACTAATTCTGCAAATTTTATTAACTACATATTCCAGTAAAACTCCATAAGGGTTTTGGGGGCCATCTTCCACTATTCTTTAACAGATCATTCTGTTCAATGTATTAGATCATGTTGTGAACATAAAATAAATTTGATCCCTGTCCTAAGTAGTTGAAAGGGTAAGATCAGTGGCTCTAAGAGATACAACAAAGTTAGGTGCTTCAAATGAATAATTAAATGTACACAGCTTTATGACATTTTCATATATTTTTAATTGAATTCTTTATTGGTGCAATTTATATACAATTCACAATCACATATAACATTGGGGAATCTGTACTAGTATATGACACAAGTTAATTCTCATTTTTAACCATATCTCCACCCACCCACACCTCCCCAATCCCTATATACATGCTCTTTTATTTTCTTTCTGAATTATATTTATTCTTTCCCTGCATTATATTCCCACACCAAATTTCCTATTCTACAAAAACTGTCATACTTTCTAGAGCTCATTTGCATCTACAGGTGCTTATATCAACGAGAAGATCCGGCATTAGCCTATCTGTGATCTATTGATTTCACTTATTACTGTATGCTTCAGGTGTCTCCATTTGCACCTAAATGAATCGATCTTGTCATTCTTTATGGCAGAATAATACTCCATTTTGTAAAAAAAACCCCCACATCTTCTTTATCCACTCTCCAGTTGATGGGCATTTGGGTTATTTGCAAGATTGAGCTATCACGAACTGAGCTCCTATGAACAAGGGTGTACATCTGTCTTTCCAATGTGATTTTAAAAATTCTTTTGGGTATATTCCTAGCTCGGGGATAGCAGGGTCAAATGGGACCCCTAGTCCTAGTTTTCTGAGCAATCCCCATACAGATCTCCACTGTATGGAGGGGTTGCAAAAGTCTGCAGTCCCACCAACAGTGGAGAAGGGTTCCTTTCTCCCCACAGCCTCGCCAGCATTTATTGTTGGCTGATTTTGTAATCGTGGCCATTCTTTGTGGAGTGAGATGAAATCTCAGTGTTGTTTTCATTTGCATCTCTCGAATGACCAGTGACATGTAACATTTCTTCATATGCTTCTTGGCTGCTTTGACTTCTGCCTCTGAGAAGTGTCTGTTCATTTCAGATGCCAATTTTTGAACTGGGTCTTTAAACTTGGGGCAGGGGCTGTTGTGTTTAAGTTCTTTATATAATGTAGATAATAGTCCTTTGTCTGATAAACAGCTAGTAAAGATTTTTTTTCCCATGTTGTTGGTTGTCTTTTAGCAGTGCCAGTGGCTTCTTTTGCTGTGCAGAAGCTTTTCAGTAGGATGAGATTCCATTTGTTGATTCTTTCTGCTAGTTCTTGTGCTATAGAGGTTTTATTCATAAAGTCTCTGCCTAAGCTAATGTCTCCAAGAGTTTTACCTAACCTGTCTTCCAGAAGGCTTATTATTTCTGTTTTAATGTTTAAGTCTCATATCCATTGTGAATTTAGTTTCATGCATTGCGAAAGAGATAAGTCTAGATTTAGTTTTTGGCAGGGTAAAAGCCCAGTTTTTCCAGCACCATTTGTTAAACAGGCTGTCTTTCCTACACTGGGGATGTTTGGCTCCTTTGTCAAAGGTAAGGTGGCTTAGTATATCCGGGGTTGTTTCTGGATCTTCTAATCTATTCCACTGGTCCTTGGGTCTGTTACTTTGCCAGTACCATGTGGTTCTTATCACAGTGGCTTTATAGTAGAGTTTTAAATTGGGGATTGTAATACCACCTGCCATGTAGTGGTTGCTTAGAATTGTTTTTGCTATTCTAGGTTTCTTGTGTTTCCAGATGAATTTTTGTTTTATTTTCTCTAGCTCTGCGAAGTATACCATTGGCATTTCAATTGGAATTGCATTGAATCTGTAGAGTAGTTGTGGGAATATAGCCATTTTGACAATGTTGGTTCTTCCTACCCAGGAACAAGGGATATCTTTCCACTTTCTGATCTTGTTTTCTATCTCGTTTTTCAGAGCCCTGTAGTTTTCAGAGTAGGGGTTTTTCACTTCCTTTGTTAGGTTGATTCCTAGATATTTCAATTTTCTGGGTGCTACTGTGAAAGGAATTGACTCCCCAATTTCTCTTTCAGTGAGTCTGTTGTTCGTGTACACAAAAGCTGTTGATTTCTCAGCATTAATCTTGTATCCAGCAACACTACTAAATTTGGTAATTAAGTCTAGCAGTCTTTTGGTTGTTTTTAGGATCCTCTAGTAGAGTATCATATCATCAGCAAATAACGACAGTTTAACTTCTTTCTTTCCTGTCTTTATTCCTTTTATATCTTTGTCCTGTCTAACTGCTATGGCTAATGTTTCCAGCACTATACTGAACAAGAGTGGTGACAGTGGGCATGCTTGCCTCATTCCTGATCTTAGTATAAAAGGTTTCAGTTTTTGCCCATTAAGTATGATGCTGGCTGTTGGTTTCTCATAAATAGCTTGTGTTAAATTGAGATAAAGTCCACTGATTCCAATTCTCTGTAGGGTTTTGATCGTAAGTGGGTGTTGGGATTTGTCAAAAGCTTTTTCTGCATCTATTGAGATAATCATATGGTTTTTGTTCTTCAGTCTATTAATACAGTGTATTACATTGATTGATTTACATATGTTGAACCAGCCTTGCATCCCTGGGATAAATCTGACTTGATCAGGATGTATGATTTTCTTGATAACTCTGTATTCTATTTGCCAGTATCTTATTGAGGATTTTTGTGTCAATGTTCATTGGGGAGATTGGCCTGTAGTTTTCTTTCTTGGTGGGATATTTCCCTGCCTTTGGAGTCAAGGTGCTGGTTGCTTCAAGGAATGATTTGGGGAGTACTGCTTCCCTGTCAATTTCACTAACGAGATTGAGAAGTACTGGTATTAACTCTTCTTTAAAAGTTTTGTAGAATTCAGCAGTGAAGCCATCAGCAACAGGGCTTTTCTTTGTTGATAGGTTTTTTACTACATTTTCAATTTCCCAGATTGATATCAGGTTGTTTAACATTTTTATATCCTCTTCATTCAGCTTTGGAAGTTCATATGTGCCTAGGAGTCTATCCATTTCTTTTAGATTTTCCATCTTCTTGGAGTACAGATTTTCAAAGTATGTGTTTATTATCCTTTGGACTTCTTCTGGGTCTGTGCTGATTTCCCCATTTTCATTCCTTATAGCATTGATTTTAGCCTTTTCCTTCCTTTGTTTAATAAGGTTGGCTAAGGGTCTATCAATTTTATTTGTCCTTTCAAAGAACCAACTCTTTGGTTCATTGCTCTTTGTATTGTTCTCTTTGTCTTCATTGCATTAATTTCTGCTCTGATCCTTATAATTTCCTCTCTACTATGTGCTTTGGGTTTGTTTTGCTCCTCTTTTTCTAATTGTCTGAGGTTCATCATTAGATTGTTTATTTCAATTTGCATTCACTGCTATGAATTTCCCTCACAGAACTGCTTTTATTGTGTCCCATGAATTCCTGTACATTGTGCTAGGGTTGTTGTTTAGTTGCAGAAACTGTTTAACTTCTTTAATTTCTTTTGTGGCCCATTGGTTGGTCAACAGAGTGTTGTTCAATTTCCATGTGTTTGTGAGGATCTTGGAATTTCTTGTGCTATTCAGCTCCAGGTTCAAGGCACTATGGTCTGATAGTATGCAGGGGATAACTTCAATTCCTCTGCATTTACTTCAGCCTGTTCTATGGACCTGAGTGTGATATATTTTGGAGAATGATCCACCAGCACCTGAGAAGAAGGTATATTCTCACTTTGTAGGGTGAAAAATTCTGTAGGCATCTAATAAGTCCATTTGCTCCAAAGTTTGATTTAGCTCAAGTATTTCCTTA
>PVIC010006288.1:0-32034 GCA_004025085.1 Thryonomys swinderianus
CCCCCCCCCCCCCCGCCTCGTCAGGCTTTCCCCTGTGGTTTCCCGTGGCCCTCCCGCGGGTCTGTCCCGTGCCTGGTGACCGCGTAGCCATTCATCTGCAGGAACTTGAGCAGCTCCTGGGCCTTCTCCCGATCTCGCGCCTTCTCCTTGGCCGTAAGCGTGTCGTAGGGGACCAGCAGGGGATGGGACCCTCCGCCTTGGGAGGCGAGAAGGAGAAATCAGGGATGGGGTGGAGGAAACCCCAGGGCATTATGCTTGTTAAGAGCTTTCTCAGTGCCGGTGATAAAGCCGGAGGTGGTAATAATAACAACGGTAGTACTGCTTTCTAATTCACCACACTGGTAGGGTGGCAAACAGTTACTAGCCCATTCTACAGACACAGACACAGGGGGTGAAGACAGTTGTTCAAAAGTCAGCCCACGAAGCCAGGACTCAGACCTAGGCCTTCAGGGCCTGGGAGCCTATGATCGGCGCTGAAGGGGGTGTGGGGGCGCCCTCACCCTTGGCCTCCAGCTCTTGCTTCTTCTTCCGCCCCCACGTGTTGTGGTAATTTTCTGCCAGTTGCTCTGCCATGGCCTGGGAGAGGATCAAGAGTAGAGGAGACTCAGAGGCTGCCCCCCACCCCCGCCCCTGCCCAAGTGGAGGAGCACAGGTCTCACCTGAAGCTCCCGGGACAGGGTAACTCCGCTGAGATCGGGCGGCTGGGGGTTGTAGCCTTCTCTTGGATCGTAGGTCTAAGGGAGGAAAAGGGGAGGGGGCTCACAGGTTGGCAGGAAGTCCAGACTAGCCCCTCCTCTGCTCCCAGACACTTCCTTGGTCTCTGCTGTCTGGAGCGCCTTTGCTCAAGTGATCCTCCTGCCTCAGCCTCCTGAGGCTGGGATTCCTGACTCCCTCCCGTCTCTAACCCACTCCCTCCTTGCCTCTGCCCTTTGCTTCTTCAGACTGCTGTAGTGAATCTCTTCCGGCTTTGCCTCATCTCCTGCCTCCCAGCTCCCCTTCCTGACCTTTCTCCCCTCCCAGCCCAAGCCCCACCCCTTAACCTAACCCTCGCGACCTCACCTGGGCAGTTTGGGATATCTTCCGTGTCTTCTTCTTCTCTGTCTTCTCCTCCTCGCCCTCCCTGGCCTTCTCTACGGTCCACTCCCAAGCAATCATAGCCTTCAAGGACTCCTTGATGGGCCAGCGGTAAATCTCCTTGTCCTGAAGTGTACGAGAGGGAGCAGGGTTGGTGCGATGAGGCCAGAAGGAAGTTGAGGAAGGAGCCCTGGGCTTAGGCCTTCTGCCTCTATGGACCCAAAGAGGTAAAAATCTTTGACCATGTGGCCAGGAAATGGTTCCGTCAGATCCCAGCCCCCGTCTCTTACGTGCTCCATAACAGAGCGTCACAGACAGTCTCATCATGCCATTTCACATGAGTCTCACAGTCTTATGCTCAAGAAATCAAACTCACCCGACCCTTCCTAAGAGAAGGGACACTGGCAATCTGGGGTCCCCCAGGGGAAGGAACCCAGTTTGAGAGAAGACACAGTCTGTAGGTGTGGATCCCTAACCACTGATCTACCCAGATACAAACCTCTGAAGTTCCCTCATCCTTTCTTGAACCCCTAAATTTGGAGGTTTCATCTTGATCCCCAGTATAGTCCCCAAGGCTTGGTCACCTTCTCTGAAAAGGTCTTGTATGGCCTCAGCATGGGGTGGGTCTTCAGTTCCTCGTCTATGTTCTCGCCATAGGACCAGTTGTTCTGGATCTGGAGTTGGGGGGTGCAGCCCGAAGTGGGGCCAAGGTAAGGGCACAGACAGGAAGAACCCTGGAGGTGCTGAGAGCTCCAAGGAAACCCGGGGGGCCCAGGGAGAGTGGGGTGGCTCAGGGAAGGATGGGTCTGTGGGACAGCTTGGGTCACGAGGGAGCCTGGCGGGGCTGGGTGTTCCCGGACAGGGACCCGAGGCCGACCTTGTCGAAGGCCCACTTCTCGTGTGTGTACTCTGCAAACTTGTTAATGAAGGAGTCCAGCTTCTCTGGGATGATCACACTGTTGGAGGAGATGGGACCAGGTCTCCCACCACCTCTGAAACCCTCTTGTCCACCTCAAGCCCCATCTTTTCCCACCCCCAGGTCTCACTTGAGGGTCTCCACAGGTCGGGGATCAAAGTTGCCTTCAGCATCCACTGTGGCCTTCTTTTCCGCTTTGGAAGAGTACGAAGCATCTACATAGTCAGGAGGCAGGGCCCCCGCGATGGCGCACAGGCAGGGCATGGCCATGCGGTACAGCTCCTGGTCATATTTCTGGGGATACCAAGGGCAGAGTAGGGGGTCACATCAGGCCTTGCTCAGCCTTTCAGTCCTGGAAGACTAGATCCTCCAACTTACACTAATCACTAACCTTCCTCCTAATCCCCCAAACATGAATGATGGCCCTTCTCCCTGAAACCAAACCTCAGTTCCAACTAGAGCCCTAAATCACCTCAATATTTACCCCTCTCCAAGTCCTCACATTAGAGGTCCCTGCAGAGTAGCTTGCTTCATGGAACCCCTCAAATTTGGGGATTAATCTGGGTCCCTAAGACTGAGCCTCAGATCTTCTGTACAGGCCTCTTTGGCCCCCCCCCTGATGTCCAGACCTTATGTGCCAGAGAGTCAAAGATGCCCCAGAAGAGTTTGCGTGTGAGGTGCAGCTCCTCTTCTGAGGTGACCCCGAAGTTGGCCCAGCCAGTGGGGAGGCAATAGTACTTCCAGCAGCGCTCATAGTGGTTGGTGAGGAGCTGGGAGGAAGCAAGAAGGGACACACAGGTGGGGGTACAAGTAGATGCAGGCAGTGCTTGCAATTATGAAGGAGGTTTGGACTATGCAAATGATATGCTAATAAGAGAAGGGATGGTATGTTTATTGGAGAAGGGCCCTGGACAGTGTGTTAGGCAAAGTTAGCGTTCTCATTTTAGAGCCGGGATGGGCCTGAAACTAGAGCTGGATTTCTCTGTCATTTTACAGAAATAAGTATTCTAATAATCTACGAGTAGAGTGGAGTGCACATGGGCATATGGATAGAGTGATCTATGCTTATGCAAATTAGCATGCCAAGTAGAAACACAGGCAACAACCCATGCAAATATATGATAATTGAGAAGAGGGCCCCCACTATCCAATATCCAGACTCAAAGTAGGGACTAATTTAGACATATGCAAAATAGCCAACATATCTGAGTTGGGGGTATCTCCTTATGCAAACCAGCATGCAAATGTAAAAACAGGAGAGACAGTGTGCAAATATTCAGAATAGCTGTGGTACTGTTTATTCAAATAAACGCACACATTTGAATAGTGGAAGGCTGGTGATCTGGGCATACGAATAAAATGCTAATTTCGGAAAGTGCTGTGCCCCAATACAAATATATGCTAATTGAGGCGGGGGCTGGCTCATTTGGTTAGGCAAATTAAGAGCTAATTAAGGAATGTGAGATGCACCAATGAAACGAAGTGTATGTTCTGGGAATCCTGGTATGCAAATGGGGATGCTAATTGATTTATGAGGACACTGCTCTCATGTGAGAGCTGATTAGCTGGGTTGGGCAGTGCAGACGCCATTAAGTGCAGAGCAAAGCAGTGGAGGGTGCACAGAAGTGAGCCTTGCCCTCACCTTGAGTGGCATCTTGGCGAACTCATTCAGGATGGGCACATCGAATACCAGGCGCCGCAGCAGGTGCTGAAGCATGGATGGGCGGATGTACCTGCAAGGACAGGATCGAGGGGTGGA
Source organism: Thryonomys swinderianus (assembly GCA_004025085.1). NCBI lineage: Eukaryota > Metazoa > Chordata > Mammalia > Rodentia > Thryonomyidae > Thryonomys > Thryonomys swinderianus. Next base: position 3,750 of record PVIC010006288.1, read on the forward strand.
TCTCGCCTTGAGGCCCGCCTAGCGACCCCGCCCACCTGTGACCACGCCCACCTGCACAGCGCCATGAGGCAGTCCTCGATGACGTCGCGCTGTGCCTTAGTGAGCGAGCGGCCGCGGGACAGGCGGTACACGGTGTGAAGCATGGAGTCCACCATGATGGCGCGGTGCTCAGTCCCCGCAAAGAGCGGTGCACACTTGGTGATGAGCGGTAGCACCGCCAGGCACAGGTAGCGGTTCAGCGCCAGCGCCATCTCCGTGGTGCTGAAAGTGGCCTGGGGCATAGAGAGGGGACATCAGACCCACTGCACACCCTTGAACTTGCTTTGACATCTGTCCTGGACACGTCTGGGCAAAGGACCAGGCTTATGATCATTTCCCCTAATCTTGCTCTTTCCCATCGCTACCTATCTCCCTTTACTTTGGACTCTACAAAATTGCAAACATGCACACAAGTCAGAAACTGATTAATGAGCCCATTATCCAGATTTAACTGGTCTACAGATATAGATGTTCTGCCGGCTTATTTCTTCTCCAATCCTTGCCCTTTGGACCGTAGGCTTTTTGCTTGTTTGTTTGTTTGAAAAAGGGTCTCGCTTTGTAGTACAGGCCAGCCTTGAAGTTCCCTTGTATTTTCTCCCTCCCTCACTCCTTCTCTCTTTCTCCCTCTTTCTTTTTTCCTTCCCTTTTTTCTTTCTTTCTCTTTCTTCCTTCCTTCTTTCCTTCCCTCCCTCCCTCCCTTCTTTCTTCCTTCCTTTCTTCCTTCCTTCCTTCCCTTCCTTCCTTCCTTCCTTTCTTTCTTTTCTTTTCTTTCTTTCTACAGGGTCTCACCGTGTACTTCAGGCTGGCCTTGAGCTCACTAAGTAGCTCAGGCAAGCCTCGAGCTCAGCAATCCTCCTGCCTCTGCCTCCCGAGTGCTGGGATTACAAGCATGAGCCACCACACCTGGCTTTCTTTTTTTTTCCCCCTTGTATTTTCACGCACGCCCCAACCCTATGTCTTTTTACTCTCAGAACTTAACTGTGTCTTTCCATTCTAACAAGCACTTCTATTTGACAGCCCCTGTTGCCACCATCCTGTGACAGAGTTAATCTGTTCATCTTTATGATCTACTTTCTCCACGTATCTCAAAAACTGCTTTCTATTTAGCTGGGGTTGTTTAGATCAGGGCCTCAGAAGGGTCCACACACCACTCTTGGCCAACCAGTGTTTTAGATCTTCTTATCTGTAACTGTTTCTTTTCCTCCCATGTTAAGGCTATTTTATTTGCTGGTGAAACTGGCCCATTTTGTCTAGTGGAATTTCCTGCATTCTGGCTTGGGTTCAACACCTCCACAGAGTGTCAGTTAACTTGTTCTCTGTAGATGTGTTTCCTGTAGATGTGTCACGGATCCCGGCTCCAGCATTCCTTTCTCAGCTCCCCCCTCCAGCACCATCCCATCCAGCTCCTTCCCAGCCTGCGACGTGTAAGGAAGTCACCAGGGTACAGCTTCGCCTCCTGAGCTCTCCTGAGCCCCCTTCAGAGGCTTCGGCCCTGCTACCTTGATGAAACTGTTTGCCAAGGTCACTATCATCTCCACTTTTTAGTTTTTATTTTGAAACAAGGTCTCACTAAATTGGCTGGGTTGGGCTTGAACTTGTGATCCTCCTGCCTCAGCTTCCCTGAGTGCTGGGCTTATAGGCATTTCCCACCATGCCTGGCTGGAGTGATTGTTTTTATAACTGGAAATTGGAGATTCCTACCTATCTTATGCCAGAACACAAGTCATGTCCCACTAACTTGATGGTGTGGGGGACATTATTCTGTGTACACAATCCTAGGATGAACAAAAATGCAGCAGCTGCTACCCCAGACCCTGTCTTGGGTGTCCTGTTGAGGCAGGAAGGGTGGCCAGGGCAGCAGGGATGCTCACCGTGTCCAGAGAGGCTGCTGCCCTCATGTCTGGAAGGAAGCCCACATCCAACACGTGTAGCAGGAAGTCCTGGCTCTCGATGCCATAGACTCGGTCCAGGAAGAGCACCATGGATGCCTTGTGGTCCGGCACAAAAGAGGCCGACATTTTTGGCTGAATCAGGGCCCCATCTACAGGCAAGGAGGTCACAGCTTGGGGACGTCCTGGGAACTCACTGGCTCCCTTCCCAGCATCGCTCTCTTGCCAAGTCCCCCCACCTCATACCTTTGCCCAGGGTGGGGATCTGCAGTGGGAGGCTGATGATGCCCACGAGGTCATCCAGGGGCACGAGGGATCGGAGGATGGCCCGGATCCGCAGGGCCTCGCCCTTGCCGGCTTGGATCAGCTGGAGGTGGCAGTTAGGGCGGACATGTCATCAGACACCTGTGCCCCACTTGGAGATGGCTGACACTGGTGGGCAGAGCAGGCCCCCTTCCTGTGGGACTAACTCTAGTGCTCCAGCCCCGACCCCACCCTGACTGCTCTGGGCTGTCACTGACTGTCTCCCGCCCTGGACGGGAGCATCACGCGGTCAGCATCTGCAGCTATGTTGGTCACTACAGCGTTCCCAGCAAGGCCTCGCCTGGCACCCACTACGTAAGAGCCAGCCAAGGTCGCCCAGCGCCGGTGAAGAGGCCAAGGCGGCCCCAGCCTCCCTGGCACCCTGCCCTGCCTTCCCCGTCTCACATGCATCTCTGGAGCACAGCGTCCCAGCAGGTCAATCAAGGCTGCGTAGAAGGACATGATGGCGTGTCCCAAGTGCACCCGGCTCTCCTCTGGGGCCTCCTCACCAAAGCTGCAGGGAGCAGGATGTCATGGGGAGGCAGCCAGGGGCATGGGGAGGGCAAGGCGCCCACGGGGTAGGGGCCGGGATACTCACTGCTCACGCCGCCTGTCCCTGCGGACCCCTGGGCCGTCCCGCGCCGGGTCCTCAGAGATGCGGATGGCCTCTTCGATGGCAGCCAACAGCCCTGAGCCTCCCTCACCCCGCAGGGCCGGCCCGAAGCACTCGGGCTTGCGGATGAGCAGCCGCACCACCACATTGGCGTTTTCCTCCACGCTCTCACCTGGCCACCCCAGGAGATCACAAGGCCTCAAGAGCCTGGGGACCCCACACAGCCCTGGCACCCAACACTTCTAGGGGCAAGCCCGGGCCCCTGTTGGCCCCAGCCCCACTTGAGAGGATCCCTGATCTGGCCAGGCCTGAGGCACAGGGTGTAAATGATCACACGAAGGAGGGTTTGGCCACTGATCCCACAAGTCCTGCCCCGCCACCACCAGGCTCTGTCTCACCATTGACAAAGACAGCGAAGCGAAGAAAATCCAGGTAGCGCTCCCCGCCGCAGGGGTTCCAGCCTATGTCAGGGTAGCCTTTGGCCAGCAGCATGGGGCAGCTTTGGAGGCCACAGCCTGCCAGGTAGGACACGACCTAGGGACAGGAGGGGCTCAGCCAGAGGCCAGACCCACCCTGGAGCTCCTCAGCCCCCCTTCTCTGGACCCTTCAGCAAATAACCCCCAATCCCATCCACACTCATTCCTATGGGGCCATGGCAGCAGCCCCTCCCTAGACACCCTGCTGCCCTCAGTGTGTTCCACACACACCTGTGGACACCCTCACCAGGTCACATGCTCCGCTCAGATGCTGGGGCTCTCTCTCAGGACAAAAGCCACAGTCACCAATGTGGCCCATAAGATCCCACATAACCTGTCACGGCCCTGCCCTCTCCAACTACTCACTTCTCATGTTCTCTGTTGCAACCATCTTGGTGTCTGCTCAAAGCCCTGAGGCTCACACCTGCCTCCGAACCTTTGCACTGACTGGAACACTCCTTCCCTGATCTCTGTCTGGCCCTCAACTCCTGAGATTTTACTCAGTGTCACTTTCTCAGTGGAACTTTCTCTGACCACTTTTTTTTTTTTTGAGACAAAGTCTCACTTTGTAGTTCAGGCTGGCTCTGAGCTTGCTATGTCAACCAGGCAAGCCTCCAACTCAGCAAACCTCCTGCCTCTGCGTCCTGAGTGCAGGGATGACAGGCATGAGCCACCACGCCTAGCACTGTGTGTGTTACCAGGGATTGAACTCAGGACCTTGTGCTTGGACCTTGCACTTACCAGGCAGACACCAAAACCACTGAGCTAAATCCCCAGCCCTCTCTGACCACATTTAACTAACTTGGACACCCTCTTGATGCTTGATATTTCTCTTCTTTCCCTCTTCTTTTCCTCTTTAACATCTGTCACGAGCTAACAGTTGGCATTCAGCCCTGTGAGAACAGGGGTTTTCACTGTCACACCGCTCACTGTTTTGGACAGTCCCTCATACACAGTGTGCATGACAAATATTTATTCAGTGAGCCACTGTTGAGCTCTTTTTCATAACAACTACACGAAGCTGTTTCTCTGACTCTGTTCATTCCAGAGCCAAGGTCCCAGAGGCTTGGATGGGCTGCCACTTATCCAAAGCCACATGGCAAGGGAGCTGACCCTAAAGTGCTGAACTCCAGAGCCACATGCGTCCTTGCTGCACATAGACACGGTGGCACAGAGGGGACTAGCCAGCTGGGAGCAGGGGCCCCATGGTGAGCCCCTGGGTGTTGTTCTTTCCCTACAAACTGTTCCCTTCTGATTTGGCTCTGGGCTGCCCAGAATCGCCCCAGGAGGGGCTCAGAGTCAGCAGGTGTCCCAGCAGCCGGGCCGGCCAGGCCTCTCCCTCCACACCTTCTCCAGGTCCTGCTCCTGCAGTGCCAAGGCCAGCTCGTTGTTGTCGATGACAGAGGCAGCGGCCACATCCAACGGCGTGGAGCCCTGCATGCCTGTGCAGGGAGAGAGGGTGAGAGCACTCTCTGGAGGCGCGCAGCTGCCTGTCTCGCTCCTGCCTGTGTCCACTCTGGGAATCCCTTCCTGTCCACTCCTTCCTTCCCATCTGGTCTGGGCTTCCTCATCCCAGGCCTGACCACTGCAGGCTGTCGCTGTCTAAAACAGGACCATCTTTGCCGCACTGTGAGACCAGTAGGGCAGGAGGCCTCAATGAGTCACTATGTCCCAGGGCTACTCATCACCTAGACATACCGTAGTTGGCTGGGACTGAGTGTTTGTTGAGTGACTGAATGACTGAGCAAGCCGGTAGAATGGCAGAAGCAGGCTTTCTCACCCAGGCCAATGCCACTGTTTTCCAGCAGGTAGCTCAGGTGGTCAAACATGGAGCGCTGGTTCTGCCGGCTGATCCGGCAGAAGTAGCAGAGGAAGCGGCAGCAGCTTGTCACCATTTTGGGGAAGCGGATCTCCTGGGTGGCAGGGCAGGCCAGTGGTCAGTGCCTGACCTCTGTGGTCCCTTCCCTGGTGCTCCCAGCCCAGCCAAAGGTCTCACCTTGGATTCGCCGCCGCCCCCAAGGACATTCACCATGACCTCCATGACTGTCTCATGCATGCCCAGAGCCCTCATTAAGTTCGGGTGCTGGTAGAAGACTTTGTTGTTCATGATGTTCCTGTGGACAGAGTGTACATGGAGCCACCACAGGCGGGGCATCCCGTGTCCGGGGGAGCATCACCATCATCACGATAGCAACATTTATTTTCCTTTTTCTTTTCTTTTCATTTTGTTTGATTTTTAGGTACTGGGGATTGAACCCAGGATCTCTGCATCTCTTGCCCTTTTATTTCTTTAATTTTTTTTTTTTTTGAGACAGGGTCTCACTTTGTAGTTCAGACTGGCCCTGAGCTCACTATGGTGCCCAGGCAAGCCACCGCAAGCTCAGCAATCCTCCAGTCTCTGCCTCCTGAGTGCGTGAGCCACCACGCCCGGCATTGTGGTATGTGGTGTTGATTGTTGGTGGGCGTGAGTCTCCACGCCCAGCATTATATGTGGTTACCGGGGGTTGAACTCAGGACCTTGCACTTGCGAGGCAGGCACCGGAACCACTGAGCTAACCTTCCGGCCCTTTATTTAATTTTGAGACAAGGGTCTCCCTCAGTTTCCCAGCTACCCTCAAATTTCCGATCCTCCTGCCTCAACCTCCCAGTGTGCTGGGATTAGTCAGGCATCTATCATCATGCCTGGCTTGACCTCTTACTCCCCTGCAGCTTCCCCTCCGCAGACCTACACTTATTCATCCCTGTGACCTCCTCTCGGGGAGGTGGGGACCATGGTGAGCCCCATTTTCACAGGTGAGGAAACCGCAGCCTCAACCCAAGGCAGTCTCCCTAGGACAGAGATCTCGGTCACCTTATATCGAGTGTATCCCAAGTGCTTACAGAGGCCTGGCACCCACTGGGTACTTCGTAAGTGCCACTGACTGAATGAAGGGGACGCATTTGACATTTAAGTGCTCAATACCCTGAGGACTAATTTTTTTATAGACCATTCGCTCTTGTTTTCTTGAGAATGTTTGGTTTTGTTGAGACAGGATCTCACTAGAGGCTCAGGCTGGCTTTAAACTGTGGTCTCCTGAGGGCTGGGAAATGATGCTCATAATGGTGATGAGGACTGATTTGAGTTAACCGAAGCCACACCACCATTCTGTGGGGTAGGCGTGGCTCCTCCCTATGCCACAAAGAGGATATGGAAGCTCAAAATGGGAAAACCCCACCCCAAGTGTTACGTGTACATAGGAGCTGTTTTCCAGGGGCAGATGAAGCGGGAAGAGGGGGCGCTCTAGGAAGGAGGGGGTGGAGAGGGACAGGGACTGCCCTGCGAGGCTATATCACTGAGGGCATATCACTGCCATGTCCAGCTATGTCCTGGTGATGGACCAATGTTGGAGAAGGGCACGTTATCATATCCAGAGGACTGTACAAGGGTGTTGCTGGCTGGAGGCAAAGGCTCTCCTGCTTCTGAGGGACTGGCCCAACAGGGAGGGGGCCTCACCCAATGCTCTGGATCATGAGGTTCTCCTCCTGGGGGCCCATCTGCACAATGAGCAACGAGCGGATCTGGCCCAGGCACTCGAGCAGGCTCATGGTGTCCTCCACGGAGGACGGTGAGATGGTGTAGGCCCGCGGCAAGGCACGCAGCAGCTCGCCGAGCCCATCGTACTGCCGGTGAAGGAGGCTGAACATGGCCCGGACCAGCTCGGGGCTCTGCACAAAGTCCTCCTGGGCCCAGCGGACCACCATGTGGGACACCAGCTCCTGCAGGGACTCTGGGAAGGGACCCACGGATCAGTCGCAGAGCCAGTGCCAAGCAGGAGAGGCCCCTCTTCTCATAGGCCTCTCGGTTACCAACCACTCCCATCCTCCTCCCGCCAGGCCCCATGGTTTCTGGTAGAGTTTCCTCTGTTCCCCTGTCCCCCATGGTCCTGCATGATCGGGCTGCCACTTTCCTGCCCTTGTCTCTCACCACTTGCTCCACTGACCACTCTGCCCCAGCCAGGGTGACCTTGGAGCTTTGGCACTGTCTCTTCCTTTCATACCACCCGTCCTTTCCAGGCCTTTGCACCCCACTGCACACCTCGCTCTGACCCTTCCGTGTTCAGCCCTCTCCCACCTCTTAGATTTTTTTTCCTTCTTAGCACTGATGACTACCTGACATTCATGTATCCATAGGTATGTTTGATGCAACAGTCTTTTTCCTTGTTTGTTTGAAAGAGGGTCTCACCGTGTAGCCCAGGCCAACCTCAATCTCCAGAGCCTTCTGCCTCAGCCTCCTGAGCACCAAGATTATGGTATGCATCACCATACCTGGCTTGTATTTCGTATAATACTCTAAGCTCCTGGAGAGCACAATATCTTTACTATTCCATTGCTGTTTTTTAGTGTCCTGCGAACAGGATAAAACCTATGCCAACACCAGAGACTCATCCTTATTGTATATGGCTAAGACGGTATATGTTTGCAGTGACACTTTGGTCAACATTTACAATAACTGCTTCTGTAATGCTTCAACATGGAACTGTCTCATCTCAAGAGAAAAGCGAGGGCCTGGAGGCCTCAGTGGTACAAGAGCTGCCAGCACCTGGGCTGGATGGGCATCCCTGCTCTGGTGTATGCCCAGCCTCCTCCCCCCCAGCTCTTCCTCTCTGCTGGCCCTTCCTTTCCTCCTCAGGCATAGAGCCACCACCACTCCCTTCCCTGTCCCTGCCGCCCTCAGTCCTCACGGGGTTTGGGCTCCTCTGCCGGTGGCTCCTCCTCTGGCTTCTCCTCCTTTTTCTTTACCAGCCGCACCTTTTCCAACAAGCTCATCAGGCGGCTGCCCAGGCTGGTCTCCTCCTCCGGTTCCTCCTCCTCCCCCTCCAGCTGAATTCCTGGGGGGTCAAGAAGGAAGGGAATGTTGCTTATGCGTTTGATCGCCAGTCACTGACTTCATTCATTCTTCATTCACGTGCACACTTATGACATTTTTCATTTCTTTCTCTTTTGGTTTTTAGACAGCATCTCCCTGTGTAGTTCAGGCTGGCCTTGAACACACTATGTAGCCCATGCTGGCATCAAACTTGCAGTGGTCCTCCTGGCTCTATTTATTCCTTCATATGTTCACATTTTTATTCATTTACTCATTCTGTGAAATATTTGCCTTTTAAATCAGCTATTATAAATATGTTCAAAGAACTGAAACAAAGATGTCTGAAGCATTAAAGAAATCTATGATGGCAGTAACATATGCTCTAGGGTCTCACTTTGTAGTTCAGGCTATATAACCCAGGCAAGCCTCAAACTCAACAATCCTCCTGCCTCTGCCTCCCCAGTGCTGGAAGGCATGAGCCACCACGCCCGGCATTGTGGTGAGTGGTACTGATTGCTGGTGGGCATGAGTCACCACACCTAGTATTGTTGTATGTGGTTACTGGGCATCAAACCAGGGACCTTGTGCTTGCTAGGCAGGTGCTAGAACCACTGAGCTAAATCTCTGGCCCTGAAGATAATATTAATATAGTAAATAATATTTTAAAGAACCAGGTAGAATAACTGTGAGATCATGTATCTATTAACTTTTAAACTTTCTTCTTTTTTTTTGTATTGGGGATTAAACTTAGGGTCTTGTGCTTGCCAGGTAAGTGTGGTGCTGCTAGGCTACACTCCCAGCCCAATTTTTTTTTTTTTTTGAGACAGGGTCTCACTTTGTAGTTCAGGCTGGCCCTGAGCTCACTATGTAGCCTAGGCAAACCTTGAACTCAGCAATCTTCCTGTCTCTGCCTCCCGAGTGCTGGAATTATAGGCGTGAGCCACCACATCTGGCACTGTGGTTTGTGGTATTGATGGCTGGTGGGCGTGAGTCACCATGCCCAGCATTGTATGTAGTTACAGGGATCGAACTCAGGGCCTTGTGCTTGCAAGGCAGGCACCGGAACCACTGAGCTAAATCTCCAGCCCAACCAACCATCTTTTTACCCACTTACTTATTCACACATCCTTCTACACATCAATTTACACCTCACCCATTCACTCACCTATAGTATATATACACCCATCCATCTAAATACTCAGAAATACATCTTTCCACGTATTATCTATCTGTTCACCAGTCCAGTTATATAGCACCAACACACAGGTGTTTAGGATTAGGGAATCCCAGGGAAACTTCAGAAGCTCTCTCAAGAGAAAGTTTCTTCTCTGATCCCCTCTCCTTACCACAGTGAGCCAGCAGGTCTTGATGAAATTCCTGCAAATCCTGCCGGATGTCTTCAGGGAGGGGACAGTCTTCTTCATCTGCACCATCTTTGAATTGCAATAGCATGTTGATCTAAGAGAAGGTCAAAGGTTTGAACAAGGGTCAGAGGCCATAGAACAGGAGCTCTGGGATCAAGGATCAAAGAACCAATTGTAAGGCCCTATCTAAGGTCATGAGCAAAAGTGTGTGAGCTAGGGTAGGCGAGGGAAGAGATCTGAAAGGGGTCAGGGTCAGTCTTAGGTAACATAGAGGTCAAGTTCGTTCACAGAGTGGTATATGAGGTAAGTATATCAGGGGTTCAAGGGCCAACCAACTGGTTTTGAAGTTGAGGGGCCACCATGGTCAGGCAGGAGAGAGCAGAGCCTGGGATGTGACCAGTACAACTAGTTAAGAGTCAGGGGTCGAAGAACCTGTTCCTGGGGCGGGGAGCGGAACTCCCGTGTGCGCCTCGCAGTCTCGGCTGCACTCATGGTGAAGGCCTTCATGAGGAGGCCATAGCGGTCCCGCTGGTTGCTCTGCAGCTTGTCCACATAGCGCTCTGCAAAGGCTGCCAGGGACTCCACACGGTGCTGCAGCTCTTGGTCACAGAAATACTCCAGCAGGTGGCACATCTGTGGGAGGACAGCCATACAGGGGGGCGGATCTCTGTGAGACCACTGGAATTTCCTTGAAGCTCTGCCTCTCTGTGGCCCTACCCAGGTCCAGCTACCACCAACCCCTGGTCAGATCCTTAAGCTAGGGTCCTCTGTGGTTCCCTCTCAGATGGAAACTGGAGAGATCATTCCAAGCCAACATCCCTCCACTGCTTGATGTACTTCTGCCTCCCCACCACCTGAGGACAAAGTCCGGACTTGAGGCCCACCAGACCTGCATCCCCACCACAGATGGATGGAGGCTGGAAACCTGGAAGAACCGGCCCACCTGTAACTTCACAGACTCTGGAAGCTTCATCTGCAGCAGTCCCTCTTCCAAGTCTTCTTTCTCCCCTTCTGCTACCTCCTCTTCCTCTTTTTCTTCATCTTCCTTCTCATGTGCCCCTTCCTCCTCATCCTCCTCCTTCTCCTCTTCATCTTCCTCTTCTTCCTCCTCCCCTCCCTCCTCCTCTTCCTCTTCTTCCTCTTTGAATACTTCAGGCTCAATCATCTTCAAGATCTGTTTCACATCCTCATCGCTGAAGACACCCATCACCTGCAGGACAAGGTCTAAGTCCTTCACTGTGACCTCTAAGGTCTCCATAGTCAGTTTCTGGCCTCACTCGCCTGCTTCTTCTGTGTCTGACCATGTCAAGTTCATTCTTGCCCTGTCTGATAGGATTCCACAGGCAGAATGGCTTCTGACTCCTGCCATCTGCCCTCCTAAGGTCCTTTCTCTCGAGCCTGACACAGGACACACCCTCCATCTCGAGGAGACCCAGAGACCTCCCAGCATAGAGCAGCTCAGCTAGCACATAAGAATATTAATGCACTGAAGTATAGGACGAAAGACAGAAAATAGATGAAAGGGAAGAAGAGGAGGAAAGAGAAAAATGGGGACCTGGAGAGTGACCAGCTAGCTGAATCAGTAGATTGAGTGACAGAAGTTTGAAGGGGAAATGAATGAATGAATGAATGAGTGAATGGATCAGGACAGAGAGATGAAGAGATTACAGGTGGATGCATTGGACAGAAGGATAAACAATGTATAGGTAGGTGTATGGATGATTTGACAGATCCATAAGCAAGTAAATGAGTACAGATAAACAGATAATAAGAAATAGCCATGGGAATGGGTTAGGTAGGTAGAGGGATGGATGAATGAGCTTCTGCACACAAATCTGGGTAGATATAAGGATGAATGGTTATGTGAGTACATGAATAAAGGGGTACATGAAATTATGGAGAATGGATGGCTGGGTGGATTGTGGGTAGAGAATAGGGGTAGACAAACAGATAGGGATGGAGAAGTACAACACAGGAGAAAGGGAAATAGAGGTGGATCTGTGGGTGAGGACACTGGTAAGTGGATAGGTACGTGGGAAGGTGGATACATGGATTACGAATGAATGGAAGGATGGGTGAGCAAATGAATTGAAACAAGAGACACGGATGGATGGTGGGTGGATATGTGATCATAAAACAGAAAGACAGAAAGGTGGATGGACTTGGAGGTGGGAAAATGAGGTTATCTCATGCATGAATGGGTAGATGGGCAGGTGGAGAGGTGACTGGATGAAGGAATGGGAAGAAGGAAGAAGAGATTAATAAACACACACAGAAGATAAGATGACTGTGTGAAAGAAAGTAAATAAAGGCTGAGTAGATGGTGGAGGACACATGAAGGGTGGATGGGTGGATGAATGGATAGATAGATGAGTCGGATATATAAATGGGAGTGGGGTTGATATATGGACACAGGGATTATTTCAACTGTAGAGGAAGACTGGGGGAGGGAAGCGGAAGAAGGAGGAAGAATGGAAGAAGCCATTACCAGCAGGTTGGACACGAGCTTGAGCACGGGCACGAACTGGAACTCCACGGAGCCCCCGACGGGATCCCGTGCGTGCTGCCCACCATCTCGCACGGCCTCGCCCAGCATTCTCAGGGCCTTGTCCCGCAGGGCCTCCAAGGGGATGGCAGGGCTGAGGCGGGCCGGAGCTTCTGCTGCTCCAGCTGCCGGCAGAGCCATCACAAAACAGGGGGGTAAGAAATGGTGCGGGGGCCTGAGGGAGGTGGTAACTCCAACGCCCGGCAGGCCGTGGCGGCGGCGACCGTCTTCGGCGCTGTGTCCAGGTGGGAAGAGTGTGATGCCGCGGGTCTCAGAGGTGAGGGGCACGATGTATTCGGACAGCATGGAGCGGCGGCTGCGGCAGGCACTTTCGAGGTGGATGCTGATGAGGAGGTCATAGTAGCCCGCGCGCAGCGGGCCCGGCAGGTGTGCGTCCTCCAGCGCGTGCAGCAGCTGTGCCTGGTCCACGTGGCTGCACAGAGCATGAGCCACGCGGTTGTTGCCCAGTGCGCACACCGCACGGTAGAGTGACAGAGTGTGCGAGTGGAAGCGCTGCAGGTCCAGGCGCTCAGACAGCTCCAGCACATCCATGCACCTGTGAGGGGTGGGGCGCGAAGGCACGGACAGAGCGGGCAGGGGAGTGGGAGACAGACACGGACCACAGACAGGAAAGAGACGCCAGGTCAGAGTCGCTGCTCTAGCAGGGAACCCCAGTATCCCAGAGCCAGGGCTCTCCCAGGGCTCTGTAGCTGTGTCTAGTATGGTCTCTTGTCGACCCTAGAGGTCCCTGAGGAGTTCGGTACCCACCCAGGAGTTCGGGATCCCTGGGATGGCCTAAGACCCCGGGATCAGCTAGGATCAGGTGACCTTGAGATGTATCTGGGGTCCCCAGCCTAGGTTTGAAGCACTTCTGGCAGGTCTCCATGCCCTGGCTGTGTGTGAGTACCACTAGCATGTCAGTTCCACCAGAACCCCTCTGCCTGTTTTGTTTTGTATTCCCAGCACCTGAAACAGGACTGAGCACAAAAAAGTATTCAGTATATATTTCTTCAACAGGACAATGGGTGTGTTTAGAGCCCCCAGACCTAAGCACCCTGAATTATATGTGGTCAATACTAGCATGTAATTTGGTGCCAAAGCCTTGCTGATCACACATGAGGAGACCAGAGCTATTCATCAAATGAATGAATAATGAAAAGAGTGAGGCACGTCGGAGGCTATTGGGGTTAGTTTGGGATCCCTGGCCTTGTACAGAGTCCTTAAGATTCCCTGGCATCTATGTGAACATATCTGTAGCCCTGGGTGTCCAGATCTGAGTGGGACATGACTAAAGCTTCTCTGAGTAGCATCCTGAGCTCAAGTCACTGTCTGGATCCCTTGACCTGGGTCTGGCCCCTGAGATGGGCTCCAGGCCCTGCAGTGTGGGTCTGGGGGCCCTAAAGTAAGTCTGTGTTTCTCTGGGATTGTCTAGGGGCCCCTAGGCCGGATCTGGACTGTCTGAGTAATATCTGGGGAAGCCCAGAGTTAGGGTCCCCCAAATGGGGCTCCTGTAGTGACCTTGTGGTAGGAGGAGGCACTGAGCTCAATCCAGATCCCAGAGGACTGATGGCACCTGCCCCTGTGCCACCAGCCAGGCCCTGACCTGTTCTCCTCAGGGATGTGCAATGCCATCATGGTCAGTGGCTCCTGGCACTGCACGGCCCAGCCAAGGCGCTCGCCAGCACGCCGTGTGTCCACCTGCAGGAAGTGGTTGGGCATGCGGCTCCAGGAGACTGGCATCAGTATCTGCACCTCCAGCCGCGGTGGGCACTGTGGGGCTGGGTTCTTGCGCTCGCTCACAAACATAGCAGCAGACAGCGGCATGATGTTCTGGGGGTGCAGAATCATACTTGGGTCAGTCCTCCCCATCCCCACGCTTCTTTCCGGGGTGTCCTTCCACATGCCCCTCTTCATCCTGTACTCTTACCTTTTGCTTCCCTAGTTCAAACTGGATGACGTTCTGGTTGGTGGGCAGCACGAAGACAGCAGGAAACAGCTTCGTGTTGGGTTCCACCTGCCAGGGCAGAAGGAGGCAAAGGTGAGGGTGCATTGGGTGTTCAGGACTCAGGCTCAAATGCCAGGGTCAATCTTGCAGATCCATACTTGGGCCCTGGGTGCTACACACTGGCTCTGGTGCCACCCTTGGGCTCCACCATCTATGATCCTGGAGACCCAAGAACTACATGCCAGGCCCCTTTTAAATTTTTCCTTTTGAGTCAGGGTCTCATTAAATTGATAAGTTGCCCAATCTTGAACTTCAGATCTTCCTGCCTCAGTCTCCCACTCTCCTGGGGTTTCAGGTGTGTGCCACCATGTCACTGGTGTCATAGGGCACTGGTGTCATGATGCCTCCTGCAGGGATATCTTTCCAATTTCTCTCTCTAGCATATTAGAGACCAGCAGTCTTGGGAGGCTGAGGCAGGAGGACTGCAAGTTCAAGCCTAGCTTGGGGAATTTAGTGACATCGTGAGACCCTCTTTCAAAATGAAAAAATTTTTAAAGTGCTGGGGATGTAGCTTAGTACAAAGGCCCTGGGTTCAATCTCCAGTAGCACATACAGAGACAAAACAAAACAAACAAACAAACAAAATAAAACAAAACGAAATGGAAAGTGTCCTCTGATCATCCTCCCTCATCTTCCCAATGGAGCCCAACCTGCCAGCCCCCAACTCCAAGTCCCACCATCTGTGCAGCATCTTGCCAAAACCAAACCCGAATCTACGTGCACCTCTAGACCTAACCCTAGTTTACAGGAAATGCAGGAAACAGAGGAAAGTTAATAAAGACACCACAGGGACTGCGGCCAAGAGCCCAGCTCCCCCCAGGCACGACTGTGATGATGAGTCCCCCTCTGGGCTCTCAGCAAGAGGCAGATTCAGATTCAGCAGTTCTGGGGAGGGGCCTGGGATTCTGCATTTCTAACAGCTTCCCAAGAGGTGTGGGACTTGCAAGTCCAACAATCATGCTTCTTCTGAGAGAACAAACAGCCTGATTCTTTCAAAAAATACATTTCAAAGTGTGGGAGGAAATGGGAGGAAAAACCAATTTATGAAAAGAGACTAAAGGCACAAAGAAACCAATTAAACTATACGGCCACTGGCGGGGCGATGTAGCTCTGTGATACAGCATTTACCTAGCACGTGTGAGGCCCTGGATTCCATCCCCAGCATCTCAGAAAACAAAAATGTTACCTATGTCATTTGGTTTAGATTCTAACTCAAATAAAGAAATGGTAAGAAGCCATCTTTGAGGGCTGGAGATTTAGCTCAGTGGTTCCGGCACCTGCCTCACAAGCACAAGGTCCTGAGTTTGATCCCGGTAACCATATACAACAATGCTGGGCATGGTGACTCACACCCACCAGCAATCGATACCACATACCACAGTGCCAGGCGTGGTGGCTCACACCTGTCATCCCAGCACTTGGTAGGCAGAGACAGGAGGATTGCTGAGTTCGAGGCTTGCCTGGGCTACATAGTGAGCTCATGGCCAGCCTGAACTACAAGGGGAGATCCTGTCTCAAAAAAAAAAAAACATCTTTGAGACAACCAGAGGAAGCTGAAGATGGGCAAGATATTTGATGGTAGTTAGGAACTATTAGGTTTATTTTTTTTCAGATGATAGTGGTTTTATGGTTATGCATTTTAAAAGAATCCTTATCTTTTAAAGATACACACTGAAAAGAGATGAAACTATACGATGCCTGCAATTTCTCCAAAATCCTTCAGTGGCTGTGGGAGGAGGTAGGCGGAAAGACGAAAGGAGATTGCCTGTGAGTGGCCACGTGGTAGAAGCTGGGGAACGTGGACCCGGTGGCTCATTATGTCATCCTGTTTTTTTGTATGTTTCTGAAATTTCTCCATTTAAAATAAAGCTTTACAAAACTCATCTTAAAAGGATTAGAGGATAGCTACATGGATGAATATGTGATAAAGCCAATGTAGTAAAACCTTAATGGTGGATTTTGGTGATGGCCTTATGGGTGTTCACAGTTTCTTCAATGTTAATCTATGTTTGAAAAATACATTTTTTCATAAGGAAATGTGGCAAAGGAAAGCCTACCTTAGGATTCCAGCCCATCCTAGGGTGTTATCAGTCCATGAGGGGCTAGGAGCCTCTCTCCAAACTTAAGCTGTACTCTGTCTCTCCCATTCTGAGCCTCACTTTAAAGCAAGGTTCAAGCAGGGGATACGCCCAAGGTCTCCCAAGTGTCGAGGACGAGGAGCTGTTTTTGTTCTATCTACGTGCAGTCTGGTGTTAGGGTCAGGTCTAGGAGGGTCATCCTGGGACTCTGGGACATGCTGTTGCTAAAATGTAGAGGGCTGGGCTCACCTGGAAGAAGGTGTTGCTCTCTTTGCCATTGGCCGTAAAGGTCATTAAGCCAGTGGCCAGGTCTACCAGGCAGCCGATGACAAGGTCCGTGTGGCTGATCCTGCCTTGCTGCCCAGGGCTCACGAAGTCCCCGCCCCACACCATGTAGCAGTTACTGCACTTGAGGCTGGAAGGGACAGGATCAGTCACTGCGTGGACCCTCAGTCCAGGAGCTCTGGAGCCTGGACCCGCCCCTCTCCCGAGCTCCCAGTGTCCAGGGCCTCAGGCCTCCAGCCCCACACCCAGACCAGAGCACTGAGACCCCCCCTCACCCCGGCCCTGAGTTGGAATCCTTACAGGCTGAAGGGAGGTGGGACTGAGGGGGAGGCAGAGGAGGAGAAGGGAAGCAGAGCGAGGAACCCAGAGGGAGAAGAAGAAACACACGGAGAAGTAGACGTGAGAAAGGGGAGGAGAAGCAAAAAAGCAGAGAGGGAGCACTGAGAAGCAAGTGAAGGGAAGGGAGGAGGGCAGGGAGGAGGGGAGCCTCGGAACCAGGTACAGGGAGAGACTCCAGGTATGCCTCTTGCTGGTCCAGGTCCCACAGTCAGGGAGCCCCAGGACTGTAACAGGGGCTCCACTTCCTCTCGCCAGCCTCCCTGCCTCCCTCCCTCCCTCCTTCCCCCCTTCCTTACCCACAGTACCCCCTCGCCCTGGCACCTGCTGTGGACGTTGCCCTGTTCGTCCCCCATGGTCACCGTCACTGCCCGGACCTTGGTGAGGTCGAAGTTCATGTCGTGCTGATGGTAGTCAGGGGTCACCCAGCCCACCCACACACAGCTGGGCTCCTGACCGGCGAAGACCCTCACGGAGTAATAGTACTGGGGACACAGAGGTCAGAGGTCAGAGGTCAGTCAGAAGACTGCCAGGATTCCCTGCCACTCTCAACTGGCTTCCCTGGATCCTTGAGGTCTTTGGAAGAGTCACAAGAAGTGGCAGGAATTGAGGCCCCGCCCCCCAATCTATATCTGTTTCTGTGGCTTCCAATGCATTTCTAGATTTGAGGGTCTCTTGGGAATATTTTTGAGTCTCACCCCCAGGTTACAGCAAAGTGATAAATAATAGCTTGTAAGTAGCACTTAGTGCTCTAAGGTTCTTTCCACAAACTCACTCTGTCTGTATATCAGGTGGGTACAGTTTTTATCCTCCCTTTACTGATGGCCACATCACAGTGCTTCCACAGAAGGTAGGGCACGGAGCAGCGAGGTGACTTGACCCAGGGGATCTGGGTGGCCGTGACCCTAACCGCTAGGCTGTCTCATAAGATATCCCACAACTGGAATCTAAAAATTATATTAGGTGCCAGGCATGATGGCTCATGCCTGTAACCCCAGCACTCGGGAGGCAGAGACAGGAGGATTGCTGAGTTCGAGGCTTGCCTGGGCTACATAGTGAGCTCAGAGCCAGCCTGAACTACAAAGTGAGACTCTGTCTCAAAAAAATAAATAAATAAATAAATAAATAAATAAATAAATAAATTTAAAAATAAAAATAAAAATTATATTAGGGATGAATTTTTTCTCCCCACAGATATATTAGAGCAGTTAATTAAATTTGGTGTCCTATGTTAATACATGTAGATCCAAATGGTGGGTACTCCCCAGATTTTAAAGTCCCTAAGAGTTGTATCAGTGTGCCTTATAATCTATTGTGCTCCCCACAATCTTTAGGTCACTAGTTATATGGATTAGGGGTTTAAAGGATTAAGTCCTTTCAGATTTGAAGCATGCTGGACTTTGTGACTTTCTAGTATGTCCTGGCCTATCCCCAGCTATGAGGATTGCAGCAGGAAATTTGGAAATGGGGCGTTCCCATGCTGTACTGAGGGGATACCCAAATTTGAGGGATCCTGGTTCACACCGTGGTTGTGTTGAGGATGATTTCAGGGTCGTCACGGTCATCAGTGGGCACCACATCTCGGGGGAGTCGGGGCAGAGTAGGAGTGGCTGGTGGCTGGGTCATCATGGCGGCCTTCTTGGCCTTGAATAAAAACCTGGTAGTGGGAGGAGAGGCTGCCATAAGCCCAGGCCCTTCCCTCCCACCACACCAGCCACGACTCCCATGCCCACCCTAGCTGCACCCCCATTTACTACTGTACCAAATGAATGAGGATTCCAGACCCCCAAACCCTAACCCACTCTGGAGATGCTGCATGCTGGGTCACCCTCATTCAATGCCTTTTGGGAACACGGAGTTCCCCTTTGGGACATACAGTGACTCCCCTAAATTAGCCTTTCTCACCCGTGTTTCTCAGGTGGCTAGAAATGCACTTGTGAAAGGACAGCTCTTCATTTTGTGGCACTGTCACATGCTGCAAGGCTCATGGACTCCCTGGGGCTTCCAGCAGCAGCCCCCACATTGTGATGACCAACAAGGCTGTCATTTCCAGACACCCCCAAGAGCCAGAACCACATCCCATTGAAAATCTGCTGCAGAGATTTCCCCGTGCAGATTCCCTTTCAGTTTGATATCTTCTCAGGGACTCCCTGGAAGTAGTTTTTTGGGACACATTTGAGACATAGAAAGGGTCCCAGTTGGGACCCTTTTCCACTGAGATATCTGGGGGTACAGTAAACTCTCAAGATACCAAAGTCCCCTTCAGTGTCATGAATAATGAAGCCGACTGCTTGAGGCTCTTGGGGGCCCACCAAATACTGGAGGAGAGGAGAGTTCTCCATACCACACAGCAGGATCCCCAATTTTATACTCTCAGGGAAACCAGAGCATCCCTGGAAAATAATGGGGTTCACTTGAGACATGATAGAATCCCTCAGTATGTGACTTCACTTAGCATATATGGGGCCATTTTGGGATATACCAGGGGGGGGGTTCTCAAGTTATTAAAGTCACATAACTGGGGGTCCCAAGACAGACCCTAAACTCTGCTCTCAACTCACCCTCTCTTCTTGTTCTTCTCTGTGGTAGCATCCTTCTCATTCTCGGCCCTGGCAGGCTGGGCCTCTCCCCCAGGCTGGGGGGTACCCCCAGGTACCCCCTCCTTGGCAGTTCCTTCCTTGTTCCCTTCAGCCTCACCCCAGCCCCCAGCAGAGCGGCGGAGGTTTTCATAGTCAGGGTCAGGTTCTGCTGCCCGTGCCTCGTCCTCAGCGGGGGGCTGCAGGCCGGGAGGTGCCAGGGGGGTGGCCCCAGCGGTGCAGCGGAAGTGCTGGTGGAACTGCACCGGAAGGCTCAGCCGGAGAAAGAGCATCTCCACCAGACTGTTCTGTGAGCCCCAGGTACGGTGGGTGAGGCGCAGGCAGGGGGGTGTATCCACTGTGCCATCCATGCGGGACACCTGGAAAGGGCAGGAAGCACTGAGGGGGACAGTGGGCCAGGCCAGACCAGTGTCCTAGATCTGGCTACACACGGAGCCTTCCATAGCCTTGGACCTCCTGTGTAAAAATTAGCCAAAGTCCTCTCCTATGAGCTAGTGAAGCTCTCTGCAGGGAACATGGCTGGGCATGGGGTACTTCGGCCTCTGACAAGCTTTGCTGGTCACTTTGCACAGTGACAGCTCGGCCATTACACTAGAATCACTTGAGGGGGTCTTTCCAAATTCTCCTTATGTGCAGGGCTCCAGAAGAAGCCAGTCAGCCCACAGATATTTTCTCATACCTACTATGCACCAGGCCCTGGTGTAGGTGCCAGGAATGCACAGGGGCCAGAATGAAGGTTCTGCCCATCTGGGGCTCTCTGGGAGACCTCTTGAGGAAAGGAAGTTCAGAAAAGTCAGAGTTCTGTAAAAGCTCTCCAAGTGAATTTTTGTTCATTTCAGTTTATGAGGAAATATAACGTACAGAAAAGCATGCATGTCCTAAGGACAGGGCATGAGGCACTTCCACAGGCAAGATGTGCCAGGTTCTAATGTCCCAGCCACACAGAATTCAAGTCCTTCACAGGCTGAGAAAAGGAGCCAGTCTGGACTGTGTGGGGGTATTTACAGTCAGCGTCTATCCTATGTTAACCTTGAGAGAGAAAAGACAATGTCAGGTGTGACAACACATGTCTCTAATCCCAGCTACTAGGGAGGCTGAGGCAGGAGGATCTCGAGTTCAAAGCTAGGCTGGGCAATTCAGTGAGACCTAAAATAAAATAAATAAAAAGGCCTAGAAATGCAGTTCAGTACTTGGGGGTTCAATCTCCTGTACAACCAAAGAGAAAAAAGGAAAAGACAACAAAGTCTGAGTGCAGTAATGAAGAGCTACTAAAACCATGTAAACTAAAAAACAAATCAAAAATTCAAAGGGCTGGAGGGTTAGCTCAGTGGTTCCGGCACCTGCCTTGCAAACTCAAAGTCCTGAGTTCGATCCCCAGTAACCACATACAATGCTGGGTGTGGAGACTCACGCCCACCAGCAATCAATACCACATACCACAGTGCTGGGCGTGGTGGCTCATGCCTGTAATCCCAGCACTTGGGAGGCAGAGGCAGGAGGATTGCTGAGTTCGAGGTTTGCCTGGACTACATAGTGAGCTCAGAGCCAGCTTGAACTACAAAGCAAGACCTTGTCTCAAAAAGAAAAAAAAAAAAATTCAAAGTACTAATAACAACTGGTAAGAGAGATGCCAAAATATACTGAGGAAATTTTTCTGTTTGTAACAGGAACCAAACTCAGGACGTTGTCTTTGCCAGGCAGGCACAGTACCACTGAACTAAATCCCCAACTGGAATTTGTATTTCTTTCTCTTTATCTCCTCTCCTCCTCCTCTTCTTCTTCATTTTCTCCCTCACCCCAGGCATTTAATTTTTTTAAATTATAATTTTGAACAAGGTCTCACTAAGTCACTAAATTTCCCAGTCTGACCTCCCAAGAGTATGCTCCCAACTGGATTTACATTTCTTTTTTCTTTCTTTCTTTTTTTTTTTTTTTTTTTGAGACAGGGCCTCACTTTGTAGTTCAGGCTGGCCCTGAGCTCACTATGTAGCCCAGGCAAGCCTTGAATTCAGCAATCCTCCTGTCTCTGCCTCCCAAGTGCTGAGATTACAGGCGTGAGCCACCATGCCTGGCACTGTGGTATGTGGTACCGATTGCTGGTGGGTGAGAGTCACCACGCCAAGCATTGTATGTGGTTACCGGGATCGAACTCAGGACCATTGCGCTTGCAAGGCAGGCACCGGAACCACTGAGCTAAATCTCTGACCCAAGGATTTACATTTCTTTAAACCTTTTTTTTTTTTTTTTTTTTTTTGAGACAGGGTCTGGCATTGTAGTTCAGGCTAGCCCTGAGCTCACTATGTAGCCCAGGCAAGCCTTGAACTCAGCAATCCTCCTGTCTCTGCCTCCCGAGTGCTGGGATGACAAGCGTGAGCCACCACACCCAGCACTGTGGTATGTGGTGTTGATTGCTGGTGGGCGTGAGTCACCACGCCCAGCACTATATGTGGTAACCGGGGATCAAACTCAGGACCTTGAGCTTGCGAGGCAGGCACCGGAACCACTGAGCTAAATCTCCGGCCCTCTTTAAACCTTATTTGAGGATCAAATAACTATACGACTTAGAAATTTTCTCTGGGGTCACTTAACCAAACTTCTCTCTTCTCCCTTCCTCCATTTTGTAGATGCAGCACTCAAAAAAGTGTAGTCTGCCAAAGCAGCAACCCAAAGGGCAGCTCCAGGAGCTGCTATCCTGACCGTCTGCACTCACATGAAAGAAAAGGAGAAACTCCGAGAAGAGTTGTGAGACAAAGAAGGTCTGGAGACAAACCAGCAGGCACCGGGCCTGGTCCTCACCTCATAGTGGGGGTGGTCGAGGGGCACCGGCTCAAACTGTGGGAGGCTTTTGCTAAACCAGGTGGTGACCGGGCGCTGCATGTTGATGGCGAAGGGCTCGAAGCCTTCCTGGAGGCCACAGATGGCAAAGAACCGCAGGGAGCTCACGTCCTGGCCCAGGTTCAGGTGACCCACCTGGCCGGGTCCCAAGCTGCAGACGGGCAGGAAGCCTAGGCGGAGGGAATGGACAGTAGGGTGAGTAGCTGGGCAGGGCAGGCAATGCCACAGGGAAGACTGCGGAAAGGAGAGCAAGGAAGGGCAGGGTAAGCACAGGTCAGCGAGGAGGAGGCACATGGGGCCGGCGGGTGGCGGTGCAGCCCTCTGCACTCACCATCCCCTAGCTCTATCTCCCGGAAGGCCGTCTCAGAGCCCGAGTCAGACATGAGGACCTCGCCGTTGAGGGTGAAGATAATGGTGTTCTCAGTGAGGTCGATCATGCAGCCGACAACATCACCTGACTGCCAGGGACGCCCGAATGGCTCACTGCCCAAATGCCAGCGCTGGCCCTGTGGTGGGAGAGCAAGGCGAGAAACATGTGAAGACACATGCAAAGCCTCAGGCTCGGGACATGGAGGACAGAAAAGGAGTCACTAGATAAAGAAGATGTGTTTTTTAAAAATGGAGTATTACTCTGCCATAAAGAATGACAAGATTGGGGCCAAAGATTTAGCTCAGTGGTTCCAGCGCCTGCCTCGCAAGCACAAGGTCCTGAGTTTGATCCCGGTAACCACATACAATGCTTGGCATGGCGACTCATGCCCACCAGCCATCAATACCACATACCAAAGTGCTGGGTGTGGTGGCTCACGCCTGTAATCCCAGCACTGGGGAGGCAGAGGCAGGAGGATTGCTGAGTTCGAGGCTTGCCTGGGCTACATAGTGAGCTCAGGGCCAGCCTGAACTACAAAGTGAGACCCTGTCTCAAATAAAAAAAAAAGAATGACAAGATTCATTCATTTATGTGCAAATGGATACACCTGGAGGACACAATAATAAGTGAAATAAATAGATCACAGATATGCAAATACCGGATCTTTTCTTTGATATGAGCACCTGTAGATGTAAAGGAGCTCTAGAATGTGTGATAGTCTATGTAGAAAGGGAAATTACAGAAAGGAATTTGGTGTGGGAACATAATGAGGGGAAGGAATAAATATGATCCGGAAAAAAATAAAAGTATGTATATAGGGAGTGGGTGGGTAGGGATGTGGGTAAAAATGAGAATTGACCTGTGTCACATATTAGTACAAATTCCCCAATGTTGTGTTGATTGTGAGCTGTGTATATAATATACCAATCAAGAATTCAATTAAAATAAATAAATAAATAAAAAAGAAAAGGAGTCACTACAGTATCCCCCATCTTTTCCCACGTTTGCATTCCTGATCCTTGGAAATGCCTTCCTCACTAGTCCCCGCGACTCTTCCCTGCTGCCCGAGCTCCCTGCTGTTCCCATGTGGGTCTGGGACAGCAACAGTGAAGGGAGGGAAAGGAGAGATGCACCTGTCAGTGTCCTCCACACAGACCCGGGTTTGCCCCTGTCAACTACGGAATAGAGGGTGGATAACTGCGGGCCGCAGAGAACTCCAGTGTAGTTACGGCTGGGCAGAGGAATGATGGAAAAGAGAAAGTGCACACGGGTTGGGTGGAGGGGAGAAAGGAAGTGTAAGTAGATACGCAGATGAATGGATGGGTGGGTAGATGGATGGAAGGACAGATGGACAGGGAGACGGATGGACTGGTGCACAGATGGATGGACAGACAGACAAACGAATGGATAGCAGGTGTATAAATGAGTAAAGGCAGATACAGAGATGGGTGGACAGAGCAAGGCACAGACAGTGTATGAGAAGAGGGGCCAAAGCGGCTGGCAGAGCACAGCCCAGAGAGGTACCTACCCGGTGCCCGTTGAAGACATAGGCCAGATCATCGGCTCCTAGCTCCACATCAGGCCTCAGCTCGGGCCTCGCCCAACCCACTCGCATCTCGCCTGTGGTGACTGCCTCGAACTCGAAGTACCAGCGGCCACTCTGGACCGCGTAGGATTTCTCCGCCCTGAAGATGCGCACCCGGTCCCAGCGAGACTGGCTCTCCACCTGACCTACGAGTGGGACCAGGCAGGGTCAAGGGAGGCTTGGCAGGAACAGAGTCCTGGGACATCGTGAGGTTGGTGGGAGAGAACAGAGAGGGTGAAAGCCTTGGGTAACTGGAAGAAGAGGAACAATTTCGGGCCAGAGATTTAGCTCAGCAGTTCCAGTGACTGCCTCACAAGCGCAAGGTCCTGAGTTCGATCCCTAGTAACCACATAAAATACCGGGCATGATGACTCACGCCCACCAGCAATCAATACCACATACCACAGCGCCAGGCGTGGTGGCTCACACCTGTAATCCCAGCACTCAGGAGGCAGAGACAGGAGGATTGCTGAGTTCGAGGTTTGCCTGGGCTACGTAGTGGGCTCATAGCCAGCCTGAACTAGAAAGTGAGGCCCTGTCTCAAAAAAAAAAAAAAAAACCAGGAACAATTTCTTGGTGTTAGAAGAGGACTGGGAAGCCTCAGACTACTCAGAAACAGGAGAGACCTTCTACAGCCCTGTCATGTCAGCAGCCAGAGATCACAGGAAACAGAAAGATTGGCAGAGACAGAGGTAGAAAGTAGTCAGTAATCTGGGCAAGATGATTGTCTGGGGTTAAGGATCAAAGTCAATTTTTGGAGTCCAGGGCTGAGAGCAGGAATAGGGGGAGTAGGGGCAGAGTTAGATGGAAAGAGAAATTGGGGTTGGAATCAGGAGCTTAAAAAAGTAGAGGAGGGACCCAGGTAAGAGGTCAAGGATGGAACTGAGAGTCCTAGAGAGGTCAGGGTTGGATTAGAGGTGTGGTCAGAGTGTCTAGGCCCTTGGTTGGGCAGCTCTGTGTTATAGACCTAGTCCAGAAATAGGGGTTAGCAGTCAAAGGCGGAGTCCAGGAATTAAGGGTCAGGACTGGGGTCAGCACTCACTGGGCCGCGGCCGTAAGCCCGGGAAAGGACTGAGTCATATCAAAGTCAGTGATCAGATAAGGTCCAGTGTCGGGGTCAAGGGAGGAGTTGGAGTTTAAGGGATGGGTCAATCCATTCTGATCTGTCCACTCAATACTGAGTGAGATCAGCTCAGGGGTCTGTGGTCAGGGTCAAGGTGCAGTCAGGGACAGGCCGGGGTCAGCACTCACTGGGCTCCTGATCAGGCGGCTCGATGTTGTAGCCGTATCCCAGAAGGGTGCGCACAGCCTGGCAGAGGCTGTCCCGGTTGCTGCGCTTGGTGGCCTCGTCCAACAGGCGATAGGGCACAAGGCGGGGGTTTCTGCGTGCCGGGATGTCCTGCACAGCACTGTAGCTCCAGCCCTGGGCCACGCGGTCTCTTGCCCACACATTGTGCCCATTCTCTGCCAGCCGATCCACCAATGTGGTCTGCGCAGGTGTCAGTCGCACGTGGCTCAGGTCCAGGGGAGCTGGCTTGTACCCATTGCTCATCATGTAGCTGCCGGGTGGGAGGGCACATGGGATGAGGCTCCACCCTGCGCTTCCAGGCTCTGCACTATGGGATCCTGGATCTCTAGGATTCTTAGCTCCTGGCTTGGGAATTTCTGACCTTCAGTCCCTCCCTGTTCTTCCTGCCTTCCTTTCCTCTTCCTCTTCCTCCTCCTCCTCCTCCTTTCTGTCTTCCTTCTTTTCCTTCTCTTCCTACCCCCAAGGATACTTTACCACTGAGCTATATCCCCAGCCATTTTTATTTTAAGACAGGTTCTAAATTATCTAGTTTGGCTTTGAATTTATGATCCTCCTGCCTCAGCCTCCCAAGAAGCTGGGATTACAGGTGGGTGCCACCACAGCTGCCATGACCTTTGGTCTCTTACATCGAAGTTCTAGGACTCCCTAGAATAAACTGAGGTCTTCAACCCCAGACCCTAGGATCCTGTGACCTAGCTACGGCTTTGACATCACCGGCTCTGCCTCTCTGACCTCTTCATCTTGATTTTTGGGAGTCACCTCTTGACCCTCTTTCACTTCTCACCTCTTGAGGTTTCTTACTTCTGACTCTAGAGCGTCAGATCTAAACTCCCAGCCTTTGAGTCCTCGCCTTCCCACTCAGAACCTCGAACCCCTCGTTATCATCTTTGGGTCTGCTACACTCCTGGGAACCTCTGTGTTCTTACCTGTCACCACTGACCCTCTCAGGGACAAGGAGACATCGCTTCAGCTTTCTCAGGACAGACCCTGACCTGCATCCTCCCAGATCTCTCCAGGACTTTAATCCCTCAGCCCCAGACACTCCCCTCTGAGCCTTAAACCCTGACCCCATGGTCCCCTTTGTCTCTGACCTGAGTTTCCCCACAAGGCCCCTGGGCCTCCCAAGTCCCCACTCCCCTGTCCCCAGAAAGGCTCACGTTTTGGGGAGCTTTGTCTTCTTCAGGTTGTCCTCCGCCTTCTCGTCAGCCATGCCCACGTGGCAGCCCAGTGCCAGCAGAGTCCTGGGTGGGGAGCAGGGTGACAGTGCCATGGCCCACAGAGCTCCTGAGCAGCCTGCTGCCTCTATTTCTGAGTCTTCACCTCTCTGTGTCTCTCATTCTGGCTGTTGAGATGTCCCTTGTCCCCATCCATCTCAGCCCATCTGGCTTCTGTCCTTCCTGCTTTCCCTCAGCAGCCCTTCAACTCTGTCCATTTCCTGTATTTGCCTATCTGCTTCTGTCTCAGTCTCTCAGACTCCCTGTTACTCAGTCTGGCCGACAACTCAGAGGTCAAGTGATTCTCCTGCCTCAGCCTCCCGAGGAGCCGGGATTATAAGAGCATGCTGCTGCACCCCGTTAAGCACCGCCTTTCTCTTCTGTCAGTTTTGTCTCATCATCCTGGCTGTCTTTCTTGTTCTTGTATTTTCCCTGCCAGTCTCTGTCTCACTCTCCCTTCTCCTTTCCTTGTCTCACCAGCAGTGGGCCCTGCCCCTCGCTCTAGGGGACCCCCTTACTTGAGTGTCTCCCCAGACATCTGCAGGTTGTAGTTTCTCTCGGGCTCCGGGAGGCTGTGGAAGTCCACGAGGCACGGATGCAGCCTCTTGTTGTCATCCCGAACCTGGAGAAGCCTGTATTCAACTCCTCAGGCTCCCTGCCCTCCCGCCGCCCTCCCTAGGCTGTGACCCGGATCTCCCGCCACCACTGCTGCCACCCACAGCCCTGCAGCCCCCGCCACCAGCCTCCCCACCTCCCTGGCAAGCGGTGCCCCCTTCCCTCACCGGGCCATAGGTCCAGCCCTGCTCGATGCGCGTCAGGGCCCACAGCTCATGGATGTTCTCTGCCAGCTTCTCCCGGATGCGCTCCAGGTGGGGGGGCAGGACAATCTGGGGACAGAGATGTTCATAAGGCCCCTGACATCTTGCTGCCACCTCCACTGTGAACCCCTCTTCCCAAAAGGCTGGGTGAGACCTGAGCAGAACCCCCTCACCCCTCTGCTTAGCACTGCTTCCCACCCTGGTCTGGACTCCGGGGTTAGTGCTCAGCTGAGGAAGGACCCACATCATCAGAGTTAAGGATCCACCTGGGGACAGGTCTGTCTCCCCTGTGGAGCGGGAGCTCCAGGAGGGCAGGGCCTGGGCTGCCTCAGACTCTGCCAGCCTCCAGCCCACCCCTCCCTGAGCCAGACCCATGGGCGCTGGATGCTCAGGACCTGCTAGCTGAATGGACCAAAGTGTCCTCCTCTGTATAGTGAGATCTGTCACGCTATAGTCATGACACCCACCTCATAAGGAGTC
Source organism: Thryonomys swinderianus (assembly GCA_004025085.1). Taxonomy (NCBI): domain Eukaryota; kingdom Metazoa; phylum Chordata; class Mammalia; order Rodentia; family Thryonomyidae; genus Thryonomys; species Thryonomys swinderianus. The sequence goes on from PVIC010006288.1 coordinate 31,737, forward strand.
AGTGCCATCCTGTGTGTCAACTCCTCAGTGTTATGCAGGCTGAACATCCCTTATCTGGAAACTCTAGATCCAAAATGCTTGGAAGTCAGGATGCCACAAGTGGAAAAGTCTACACCTGACCTCTTGTGACAGGTCAAAACCAGCACACTAGCTGGGGATGTAACCAAGTGATACCACGCCTGCTTCAAAAATGCAAGGTCCTGGGCTGGAGGGTAGGCTCAGTGGTTCTGGCACCTGCCTCGCAAGCGCAAGGTCCTGAGTTAGATCCCCGGTAACCACATAGAATGCTGGGCGTGGA